>JAXBDA010000648.1:0-75965 GCA_036023075.1 Gaultheria prostrata | reverse complement strand
TAGTAGCATGACAATATAGCCTTACTGATTTTCCAGGAAAGAATTCCAGCTCAAGATTTGAAAACAGATAACTATACATCCAGCCTCCGTATTGCACTGGCTGCCAAATAAAAAAAGATTCAAAATCCAATCATTGATGCAGAATTCGCATCTTATTGAAGAGGGAAAAAGCAAGCACCAAAGAACTACGCCATTTCAATGGAAGATCCATTCCGTGAAGATCACAATGAATAGAGACGTAGGAAGTCAATACACAATCTTAGATTGGATGGATAACTAAACTTAATTGTCATCTGTTGAGAAAGAGTGAAAAGGAATTGGTACGTTCTTTTCAGCAGACCCTTAGTTCAAGTAAACAACGTTCTTACTGTCTGGAAATATCAAGATCCTCTCATGTGATATCCTCTTATGTGATACTCATGTGACGCACTCATTACCGTCCTCCGTGATGTTCAAGCCATTCATGTTAAAGTTTACTTTGGCCGTGTTTGGATAAAGTTGGAGAGTTTTATGAATGGAATTGAAAATGGTACTGAAAATATGAAATAATTTCGCCTTTTTCACTTTGGTAAAGTATTTATCTTCTAATCTTTTTCCTTCCCCTCATTAACTCCTTACATCATCCAAACAAGCCTTAATAAGTGGACAACTGTGGTTCGGATGTTCTTTTTATGTATGGACAAACCCAAATCAGGGATCAGGAATCACGATGCAAGCAGTCATGTGAATTCAGTATGAAATGAATTACGGGGAAAAGATACATACTTGTTGAAGAGTAGGAGTAATTCATGGTAAACACAATGATGTTACCGCGAGTCAGCTGTGAATGTAGGGGCAGCAGACCCAACATATTTGAGCTGAACTTCTTGAGGTAGAAGATTACATTTCATACCAAGTTCGCCAAAGATTTTCTTCAGCTCGAACACTAGATCAGATCTTCGGCTGCTCTTGTCCCCGTAATTTTGAAAGTTTATGGTGTGATTGACATAGAGACCCATTCTCAACTTGTTAACATCCTCAATATCCTTAATTTGCACACTGTGGTTGGGACGCCAGTGTTGAGGCTTGCTGTCTATGTACCTGAAAGTACCCACAAGTTTTTTAGTCAAGATAGTATCTTATTGGGAAATAAATGTCAAAAGAACAATTTGACAGTTATAATAAATTTTCACCTACCATGGAGATTGGAGACATCAATAGACGAAAACAACCACACCAACAAGAATTGCAACTTGCAAGTGAACAAGATATTACAACAGAATCTAGAACAACTTAAGCCCAAAGAAAGTAGATGAGAATACCTTAACAACTTCGCAGTAAAAGAACACCCATTTGGAGAGGAATAATTTTACATACACATGTTTTAGGTCATTAAGTCTAGTATGGTATTGTGACAGAGGAATATATTTCGGATACTTTCAAAGAATGGAGTGGACATACACTTTTATTTTAGCTTTCAGAGTTGCAATACACTCAGCTGATGTCGAAAAATCAACAGAAAACTCCACAGAATCACTCTGCTCTGGGCTTCGATAATAATTGCTGATTGCTTTGGTTGCCAAAACTGAATTCGGATAGATTATCTTTTCATTGTCATATCTCAAGAAGATTGTTGTCAAAATGTTCACCTCTTCAACGACCATCTGTGAAATGTCAACAAAATAAGATAACTGCACTACGTTAAGTCCTTTATGCTACAAAACTGTACGTATTATAGCCAGAGTGAGTTACCTGTACCCCATCAACGACACAGCGATCACCTACATCAAAGGGGTGCATCACAAATACGAATATGATGCATTCAAATACAGTCTTACTAGTGTTGCCGAACATAAATGTCACTAGTAAAAGCTGAGATGAAATGAAGATGAGCACTTTGGTTGTCGCGAAACCCATCAAAAGTAACCACACAATAATGATCACCACAAGGATAATTCCAGACAAAATTTTGTTCAACTCCTCAATAGCTGTTTTAGTGTCGTTTAGAGAGTGAGCTAGTGCTTTGCGTTCATGGTAGACATTCACCTGCAGGCAAAGACTACTTCATTAGATTTAAGGCCATAAGAGTTCCATTCTTAGTGCTTTGTGCTGCTTTCTTTCCATTTATACAAAAGGGTAAACAAAGAAGATAGTATTTCCTAGCAGGTTATGAACTCCTTTTCCCATTTTATCCATAATGGAGTTAATTAAGGCCTTCTTTATGGCAGCTACCGGAAAACTAAACTCTTATTTCAATCTGCAACAACCTGCCACGGATAGATTGCAGGACAATTCTCAATTAAGTAAAAAATACCACCTAAAAGGTAGCTTAGGTTAATATCGGTGATATTATGGGAATATTCAAGTGTTATTCAAGCTTTGCTCTCATTCTTACTCACTGAATGATAATAACAGTCCAAACTAGTTACACTATCAGTGAGGTACTATCATTATGCATGAGAGGAAAGATGAAACTCTAGTGACACTAATAAACTGGACAAAAAAACACAGGTTGAGAACAAAACTGCAGAAAACTAACATTAAACAAACAGGAAATCTTACCACCCAGTTCCTTAACGACGATTTCTTAATTTGTCGTGTTTCTGCTGCACCAGCAAACAGAGGGAGCACATTAACCACTTCCTCCTTTCTCATGAAACGCAAGAGGTCCTCCTCGTAAATATACCTAGACCATAACACCATGAAAATGATAAGAAGAAGCAAACACATGGAAATATGTAAAAGTCAAAAAGGTAAGTGCGTACTTGGATCCAGGCCTTGATACATTCTGAAAGATTCGATAAGCAGCAGCCTTTGCTTCCAACTCACTAGTAATCTCTTGCTCAACCCCGTCATCATCAACGCTCTCGTCAAGGGCATTGGAAAGAGTTGAAAGCCCTGAAGTCTGTATTACTTTAATCAACCCTCTCATGGTCCAAGCGGAAATTTTATCTTGTTTCATCCTATGAAGCTTCTCCATGTCAATCACGTCTTCTTTCTCCAATTTTTTCCCTTTCTTCATACTCTTCAAACTCAATTGACCACTACTTCTAGATCTCCCAATATTTTCTGCGTATTCCATCAATGGAGGTCCCGACAGGGTCTGAAGAACATACTGATTAAATATGGATTCTTGAATCCTGTCAAAGAATCTAGTCACATGAAAAGAAGAAGCTAATAGCTTTACTGCTAAAGTCTTCACCATCCACATAACTGCTCCAATAAGACTGGACGCAATACCCCTCGTGATATAATTCATAATCCTGGTAGTATGCCTCGATCGCTTGACCCCCCGGGATATCAACAGACCCCAAGCCAAAAGAACCAAACCCAGCCATATGGCAACCCTAACACTCTTTTTCAAACCATAGACAAAATAAAGAACCTTCTTCTTAAGCAGAAAGTTCCTTTCAATCAAGAAAACCAGAACATTGATAAACCATCCTGTAAACAACCGACCGCAGAAAATTACCAATACCAGCACACACCATTTCCATAATTCCAAAAACCAAATCGTATGATTCTTCAATTTACTAACAGTTAAACTAGAAATCAGGATTACCATTATGCTCACAAATGTCATCCACTCAAGTAAAACCGAGACCTTAAACTTCTTACCCACTTTATGATCTACTTTAACGTTCATGGTCTTATAGACATCTTCATCGTCCTCATCCTCATAGTCACCTCCTGGTGAAGCCATCAGTGGTGTTTTTGGAGTGATTGGTGCTGTGCTTACATTCTCTTTAGGAGTACCTGCACTGGTTTTGGGGGAATTCCTATAAGGAGAGCTTGAAGTGATCAATTTGCTACTCTCTTTAACCAAAGGAGTATTGATGGGATAAGATGGCTCCACTAATCTTGATTTGGGTTTCATGTATGGAGACGTGGCAATTGACCTTCCTTGAGTAACAGCAGATTCTTCTGAATTTTTTGAAGGCCTGGTTGGAGTGGCACTTGACCTGGTTATCTGTGGAGAAGAAGAAGGGCTGGTAATTATAGACATTTGGATTCTGGATTTGTCACTCTCTATACCCCTTGTTGGGGTATTCCTAGAAGAAAGAGGAGACCCAGATTCTTGGATTCCCAAAATTGAAACCACCACTTCATTGCTTCTTTCCTTCAGCTCCAAGCCTTTCCCTCCTTCCATGCAAGGGCAGCTCCGGGAATTAAGTCACTGGTCACAAACAAAAACTTCAGCCTACATGTTTTGCTTTACAAAATTTCAGTTGTTCTCGATGATTTCACATTTATTGGTCTATGTATATATCAATCACCTCAAACGCGTATCCCTTATACAAGGAACGGATACAGAAACGTGATATGCCACATTTCCTAAATCTTGGTACGATAAAGAGGCAGGCTTTTGCGTATTATAATAGCAAAGTAACTTCTTTCAAAAGAAGAACATCTAATACAACAAGTTCTTTTTTTTTCCTACTTTTTTTTATGTCCAACACATTTGCAGGATTCTTTTGACCAATTTTGTACTATTATTTTGCATTGCTAAAGTTTCATTCCTCTCTAGAACTTTGAGACCGCTTTGGATTGCTAAATTGATGGCTTTCGAATGGAAATTATACCACGTCTTGAAATGTACGTTCCAATACGTAAATGGCTAGAGTATTAGCGTTATCAGATACACAGGATATGAAAACAGATTACAGAATCACCCAAAATTGATCTTTCATCCGATTATGCAATCTAAAGTCTTTATCAACTTGTTTATCAAAAAAAAAAAAAAGTCTTTATCAACTTGAAGGCTGCAAAAGCTATTCCCACAGTTACAATCAGTAAAAGTCAATTTAAAAACTGATTTCATAACAGATAAGAGTAATAAACACGCAAAGATTCTTTTTGACTCTACCAATGTGTAAGTAATCTCACCAATTCCTTTGAATTCTGATTATTCAATGCTGGAGCAGGCATAAAAAGATATAGTTCTAAAGTTGACCAGCAAGAGTCAGAAATTCATGGGTCAAAAATAATAACTAATTTCTCCTATTAGCCTAAGTTTCCACTAAAAATATCATCAGCCCACTATAGTCAAAAGTGTATGATGTTTCCACTAAATAATTGGTGTATGTGAAGAGAATACTTTGTTCGGAGAACACCAATAACACCGCTAAAAATACAAAAAATACCGAACATACCATAGTGGAAACTTAGCTTAATTCTCTGATCAGTTTGTTGAATACTTGAAAGGAGAAAGGCCAAGTCCTTAAATTTTCAAGCAACAGGAGTGCAGAAAATGAAAATACCTGGTTTAGATTTCCGGCAAATTTGGGTTCGCAATTGAAGAGTGCAGCTTCAAGTAGTGCAGAGTCCCCTGTTTTTTTTTTTTGGGAAACTAAACAGAGCTCTGAGTCAATGGCGGAACAAGACTCCTCAATCATCAAACTTGAGAGAGAGAGAGAGAGGGGTGGGTTTCCAAGCAATGAAGATTAGGTTGGGGCTGGAGTACAAAACAGTGACTGCAAGTTGAAGAACAACTTTGAAAAGTAGTTGGAGAATTGATTTCAACAACTTTGGGCTGCCTGGTGATGCTGAGCCGCCTACTCAATTATTAATTGGGTTTGGCACATGTTAATGATTCAGATATATCTCAATATATTAGTAATGGAATTCAAAAGTTTGAGCTGGAACCCAATGGAATAAATTGACCACTGTTCTTATGTTCTCCTTTTTCATTCTCTTTTTTTATCATGAAAAAGATGCGTAGCCTCGTATGGTTAAAAGGGTCCTAACAAACTTGTATTTTAAGCTGTCTTGAAAGAGGCACAAGAGAAACGATGCGTAGCTTCGTATGGTTAAACGCAGAGAATTCGAAGGGTCCCATAGATGAAGCGCGGCTGGTTACTCAGCTGCGGTATCATGAGTGTTGAGTTTTTTACCTGTACTTTGGGTTTGAGGTGAGTGAGATGACATTTCGATTGAGATCCTGGAATATATTCACTTATTCAGACCACTTAACCGGAAGAAATCTTGGAGTGCAAGGCTGTTTCTATCAGAGATTGTAGAGGGATTTTGGAAGGGAAAGGAGACGGTGAGAGTGAAAACAAATATACTCCTTTGGTTCCTCTAACAAATTTCCTTCTGTTGATAGATACCTTTATAATCCATACTCCAAACACAACCCTAACGGACTTGATGGCAAGAAAACCACATTAATATGACAATGGTTCGGACATTATAACAAAACCCTCGAACGAGGATAAGAAAAGCAACTGAAATGTGGCCACGAACCTACACAAGATTCAGTGTTAATGCAATCATGCTGCCTACACACTTGGACTCGCGGCAATACAAGTAAACAAATACTACTATATCCTAAGAAACACAAGTGTTTGGAGGGAGTAAAAATGGAAACCAAACCAAACAAAACCCAAGTCTTACATCCCAATCAACAAAGAATGGAACCCACGTCAAGAGATGTGCCATCGAAAGAGCCGACATTCATGCACACAGTAAATAGGAAGGGCTAGTCGTTAAAAAAAAAAAAGTAAATAGGCAAGGCTAAGGCTTGTTGAATTTGGCAAAGGCAATATGGAGAGCCAAAAAATAGATTTATTACAACATATACGGTACCAAACTACTGACTTGACATAGTATCCAGAAATATTACAAGGGCATACCAAGTTACCAACTTCTTGTTCTCCCAATGGTACTTATCCACAAGTAAACTACATTTTTCTCAAATTGTCTAACCTTGCCTGTAAATCACTGTCTATCCCAGTGTCATCATTTCCAGTCGTCGCTTCAGGTTGTGCGACCTTATTTTTTGCAGCGGGGGCAGCTACAGCGGATGAAGGTGCATTCAGAAGCTGCATATAAAAATTCATACAAAGTTAGCATTCAAAATTAATCCCCTATTTAGCCGGCATTCAAAGTAGATAAAGGAAACGTAAGATAAAAGAAATACCTCAGAATTGATATCAATTCCAATCTCATCAAGAACTTGATTCACTAGGTCTTCCGTTTCTTGTTCTTCCTCATCCCCTTCCAAAGCATCGTCGATGGCATCTCCCATGACCTCGGTAACCATTTCCATCTTCTCATTCTGCATCTCAAATTCTTGCATTATTTTCTGTAGTGATGGCAAGTTCATCTGCCTATTCATCTGGCCCATTGCCTTTGTAACACCTTTCATTGCCTCCCCCATGGCTTGAGTCGACTTCAAAGTCTGGTTTGTTACGCAAAAAAATCCAATGTTTAGTATCACAAAAAGATAACTAGCATAGTTACTATAAGTCTGTGATTGTAAAGAATCTTATAGCTGAAAGAAAAATCTGCATTTTGCTTTCAGATGAGGATCAAGTTTCTCCAGGTCTTTGTAAAAAATATTCTCTCATTGCCAGCAGCCTTTTTAGCTAACATGTTTAACGAAATACAGCACACACACACATGCACAAACTTTGGGACCACTTGACGTTTGCCCAATCATTAACTTCAGGGCCACGGGACTAGTCGAGGTATGCGCAAGCCGACACCCGGTTATGGAAAAAAAAAGAAACACTCCGTATATGACATATATACATATATGATAAGTGATAACAACTAATGATTAACAAAAACTAATATGTACCTGAATTCTAAGAGAGACACCCTGGAGCTGAGATTTTAGTTTATAGAACTTTTCAATCTGATGCCGCGTTCTAATAAGGTCTTTGGCCATGATTTTAACAGCTCCCTGGAACAACAGAAATTGAACTTATTATTTCATACCAATGTTATGCGGGTACATGACTTGCTCAATATGCTGATAAATGATGCTGCATACTTAATAGCTCAATCAAGCAGGAGATATTGGATGCTAAAGACACTGCAGCGGCTCCAGAGAATGATAACACATAATGTTAAATGACTCTGGCAAAACGAGAGGCGTGGAGAAAACAAATCTGCTCATCTTAAAAATCATGTTTCCAAATGCAGGTAACTTGAATGACATGAGAGATAAAGCTAGCTCCAATAGAAACTTAATACAGTTGCAAAGAAATCACGGTCCTGAGAAAGATTTGATGAAAGTAAAGCAAGCACCTGAGTTGTATACAAGAGTAAGACGTCCAGTTTATGAATGTCAGCTGTTTTTCAAGTGAACATCCTATATCAGAATAGTGAGAGAGAGCACTTTTGGAGGGTGAGCCGCTGAATAGGTAGCAGATGCAACAGAGTTGAAAACACAAAAAGAATTTTCGTGTAGGAAAATGAATGCCCCTCCAACACTTCCTGATGGGGCACCAGCATAGATGTCGTATTTCAAACACCTCAAGTAATGTTTGCATTATTAATTTTACAAATAAACCAATTGCTAACCCCAGTGCAAAAAGAAAATGGTTTCCACACACTGACAAACATGATACTGCAAATTGCATGAAAATAAGAATTAGGATGCTATTATACTTCCTGATCAGACCAATGGCAGCACAAATCAATTTAGCAATTTAGCAACAAACACACATACTTAAAATTCCAGAATATTGGTCCATTTGTCCACAGACCTCCAGAGGAGATTAGCCAATAAACCGAAATGAGTTTGATTTAGAGCATGTTGGATGTGAAAACGAGGGGCAAAATGAAACTCATGATAACTGAGACCAGAAAGAAGTTCATGTTTCATTGGGAGAATACAGGGTTTCAATATATTATGCACCATAGGTTTGGAAAAAGTACATACCATCTGTCCTTGCTTGGCATTTTTCTTCATCTCCACAATCAGCTTCTTCTCTTGTGTTTGTAAGCCTTGCCTCTCTCTTTCTATTTCTCTAATTGATTTGTCCAGCATCCTCTTATTTTCCCGCAGGAGTTCTGAAAATAATAATCACAAATTCAAGTTATACAAAGAGCCTTCAGAGTAATCACACTTCATACTTTATGACATGAACCGTTGCTTCTTTTACCATATCACCAAAAAGAGGCACGAGAATCTAAAGTGTCAAATGGAAATTAGAATAATATCGATAATACGGATCGCAAGCCACAGACAGCGATAGTAAATAAGCATAGAAAGAGGTAATTGACCCAAAACGCCACTGAAAACTCATTGCTCATAAGCCAGTGCTGTAAGATGATTAAACGTCACAAGTCAAGGTCATGCATGCTGATAGGCAGTCAGATGCAATTACTAATGCCAGAAAATAAATTTTGGATATATGACAAAGTTACGCAACCCTTGCAGTCATCTAGAATAATAATCTATCCTTCGCCCAGTAAAATGGGAGCAAAAGATCAGCTTTGATTTCCATGTCTATGCCGTAGGGCGCTTCTCAACCAAGAAAGGAGACGTTTTTAATGCTTATCCTCAGATATTGGGTTGAAGTATTATCAAGTTTATTCAACTTGCTTTCTAGAAGTTATTTAGCGGTTGAAGTCGTGTACTTGGGGGTAAAAGGATGTCCCTAAGTTGTAACTAAGTGCAGTGTTTTGCAATTCATAGAGTAAACACTAAAACCCTTATTGATTGTCAGCATCTTGTCTAATAAAAGAAAATAAAGATTTGGTTCTCTATCTTCCAGAATTGAACCAACAAAATGCTTAAATCCCTAACTGCTTAGGGGGGTTTTCTTACCCTCTTCTTCAATTTCCAAACTTCAGAGAAATCGAAAATAAGAGAACCTGAAACCTAAATTAAGGGCAGCAGTTTTACGATCCCAATTACAAACAGATAGAGCTCAAAAAACCTGTCACAATTTACGAATTACTCCAGTTGTACCACAACTTCACGTATCGAATTCATTTGACATAATAAACAAAATGAAAAATCCAAACTCGAATGTCACGGGTGCCCATCTCCGATCATGATCTGATGATCATAACGATTAGAGAAAACCAATATGGCAACATATAGAGATCGAAACATGAACCTGCAGGTGTCTTCCTCTTGCCGAATAGGAAACTCATCTTGATTGATCGACGAAAAGAGTACGTCCAATACCGATGAATCTACAGCTGCTTTATCTCTCTCTCTCTCTCTCTCTCTAACAACAAAGACGACGACTAAATTCGATCTGTGGTTTCCTTCGGACGTTGGATGATCGAAGAACTATTTCACAGTAACGCGGTATAGTTGTTGAGGAATACTATTACGCGGAAATGGTCGGCCTTCTGATCGGACGGTTGGGAGAGAGATTTTCTGGAACACTTTATGCGCGTATGCCTGTCGAATCTTGGGGGAGATAATGAAGAGAGAAAAAAAAAAAAAAAAAGGAAAAGTTAAAATAAATAAATAATAAATAAAATTCACATTTTTTTTCTTTCTTTCCATTTCTTTCCCAAAGATTCAAAAGGAGCCCCTGTGAGACTCGAAGAGATATGACATTGGGCATCACGTACCGGTGGTTCAAGAACACCAGTAATATTTTATCGGGATGTGTTTTAAGACACCACGTGGATTTAAAGACTGAAAATTAAGTTGAAATCGATTACACGGTTGATCATCTCCAACCCACAATTCAGTGGAGTAGAAACGATAACTTTTTGCATCCTTCTTTGATCCAATCCTGATGTCGAATGAAATATTAAATTTTTCGTAGATTTGGCTCTACACCTGTTTCTTCAAATTTGTCTCCTCATGCCAGATCTATTTTTGGTATTTTGGAATTAAAAAGTACTCCCTCCGTCCCTTTTTAAGTGATCCGCTTGGAAAACGTGTATTTTGTGGACGTTAAAAAAGGTATTTCTATAGAACATTTTTAAATTTTTTTGGCACCAAATTAAAGTACTCAATGAGCACTTTAATTTGGTGTAAAAAAATATAAAAAATTATATAGATAGAGATTTTTTTAGAGATTTGAAATTACACGTATTCCCATATGGATCACTTAAAAAGGGACGGAGGGAGTATGTGTTTTGTGCTTTACTTCGAATTTGACCAAATGGTTTGTTAATGTCAAATTTGAAGATGCCAAAATGTCACATCAGCTTTAAAAAAATTTGGAATCTCAAATTTGAAGCCGTGGATTAGAGATGATATTTGTCATCTAAATTGGTGTTGGTCTGGATTTTATACCACAAGGTCAAACAAAGCTGCCTTGTTTTTGTTGGTGGAATTAGGACTAATAAACAAATCAAACAAGCACAATTGTTTCTTTTCATTTTTTTGTTGAGAAAACATAAAACTTATCACATAAAGCAATAAAATCAATACATCTATACAAATGACCCATATTTCGAAGAAAAAAAAAAAAAAAAAAGCACATCGCAAACCGGCAAATAAAACGAAGCCTCACTTTAAACAAGACCAAAGAGACCTCCCAACAAACTCAAAAGGTTGGACAATAGAGATTGATTTTCTAACTCAAGAACCTTAAATATGATCAAACTCGTCAAGTCGTCATCATTATGAGTGAAAATCTATCATGAGCCGAACTTGACTAGATTGAATTTTTAAACATCACAAGTCAAGCCAAACAAGCTGGGTAATAATTTGTTCAAACTTGGTTTCAAAGCATAGCAAACTTCGGAAAAGATTGTACCTTGATTGTTTATATTACGAACCGATCTCAAATAAGCTTTTAAAGAACAAACACCTACGGAACTACTCTTATCCTCCCGCGGAAACCAAGAAGAAGCCGAAGTGATAAATGGTACTACTAGCTTACAACAATGCTCTATAGGGTTTAATCCCAGCCAATCCTTAAATAGATAAGTAAATATTCTTAAACTATTTTAAAAAACATACAAGATCATTCGAATCGATTCACAACCAAAGCAACAGGCAACATATTGTCACAAAATATCTGCATTTATTTTTTTCTATCAAGACAGCATGATGTCCAAGTAAAGAAAATCGCTTCCATTCCAAGTTGTACAGGGGGTAGCATATGCCCCGAAAGTCTTACTCCTCCAAAGTTGAGCTGATAGGATCATAATGCGTCAAATACTACCAATTTAGCCCTTCAGGCAATAGATAGATGCACAATTTCTGAGGGGGCAGCGTCCATCCTACATGGGTGGTTTCTGAAATTCGTCATTTGGTTGCTTCCCCGTTCAGCCTCTGGACATCTACCAACTGGTACAAATCCCCTCGCCTTTGCGTCTGAAATGGAAGATTGGTCCTGCATGTGGAATCCACACAACAACTTAGCCTCTTACAGCAACTTTTGTTATATATGCACATATTTATGATGTCACAACGCACGTAATGTCGCTGCAAAATGCAAATTCAGTAATCATCGCTTCAGTCCAGTAAATGTAAATTGGTAAATGTTTCCCAGTATGCTCTTCAGTAACTATAACCAATGAAGTTAAAATTCAAAAAGAGGAATCTACTAGTTATAATGTGATTAAAAGAACTTAAAAAAACCAAACATAGTTCCAGAGATTATAGCTTAGTGAGTCACAAACAAGAGGGGGGAAAATGGATAGGAATGAAGAACAGGATGATGACCGGCTCACCTTCTGAGATCAATTAGCGAATAATCTATCTCTGCTATGACTATTGCCTCATCATGCTCTGTAGTTGCCATGACCTCCCCAAACTGCCATGTTCATCTCCTTCAGTGCTTCAACGGAGAAATAACCAACAGCACGAATGCACAAATAATAAGAGACTTAATTGTAGACTCACCGGTCCAACAAGGGTAGAGTGTCCCCAAGCTACATAACCAGCACTAGTATCTCGAGCAGGTGAACAAGTTGCCACAAACAACTGCCAGTTGTGGACACCAAACCATGTGAATATAACCATGAAACTAAAAACAAGAACTATGCTGAGAAACCTAATTTTAAGTAAAGCGAGAGTTTATTGTCCATTAAAAAAATGTCAGGTATGTTTGCAAGACTGCTCAATAATCCTAAGGAAAGGCTGCCCCACAATAGCACAGTTAAGCAAGCATGTTCAATTTCCACAGTTGCGTGTACAATACTTGATCATATGATTCAGAATTAGCAATCTTAGCTCGCAATAAACTACCAACATTGTACTAAAAGTGAAACAGAAAGCAGTTGGAGAAAAATTACCTGGCAATCCATTGCCCTGCAGTAGAAAAATGGAAGCAAAGATTAGAACTTAGCAGGAACGGTTAAAGAGCTTAGGTATGAGACAAGTGAAGCAAATGAACCTCTCCATCCATATCCTCATAGGAAGTAGAGAATATATGACTGTAACACCTCTCTGTTAAAACCCATTAGTCATGTTGGGGACTGCTCCTGTAGTATGTGAGCAGATTATTCCCCTTTGTTACTTTCACAACTGCTAGTCATGTGCCAAGACTCAGGACATGACTCTTATGTCCCATGGTGCAGTTTTATCCTCCATAATCAACAAAAGTTTGGCAAAAAGACGGGTGAGACTAGATCGTTCAGCATATAACAATAACAGACACAGAGACACAAACATGAGAAAAATAGAACAATAAGTATCTCTCAAGTCTCAACTGCAGTGAAAATTGAATTAAGAAAAAAAAAAACACTATTAACAAATAAACACACTTCTACGGTTCTCCCATCCCTTTGTTTTGCAGAATAAATATTAGCTTCCAACACATTTATGCAGCACTGGGAGTCATTAAATGAACCAAAACCCTCAAACTTACACGGTTGGGTAGAACTCAACCCCAAAAGCTAACTTATGAAGTGAGGGTGCCCTCACGCTTAAATACTTCATATTATTTGGTACCCAGGCGATGTGGGACTTTGCTTCACACCCTTCCTCACGTGCAACGGTGCTCACTTGGCAAGCCGGAGACACGCACCCTACCTATCTCTAGTACCCAGCTCTGATACCATGTTGAACGACCTTGGGTAGAACTTAATCCCAAAAGCGAGCTTATGAAGTGAGGGTGTCCTCACGCTTATATACTTCATATTACTTTTGCACCCAGGTGATGTAGGACTTCGCTTCACAACTTGCAGTTGGCTTCTGCAATTGATTAACATTTCCCCATATTTCCAAGTTCCCACATATATGGGCAAGTACATTATGCCGGTACCAATACTACGAGGTAGAATCCTCAGTAGATACAAGATGAGGACTTGCAATTGTATTAGTATGGACTATGGAACATACAAGGTAGGCCTGTCAGATGAGTTACCTTGCTCTCTGCAATAGCTCCCAGTGCAATGGACCAGTCACCATGTTAAATGCCCCAGGATAGCAGATCAAGTGAGCACCTGAGAGTAAATGAATAGTTGTAAAGGTAAGAAACACCATAAAGACAGCACCCAAACGTGCCCAACATGTGCTCTGTTGTTCATCTTAGCTGCCCAAGGAAATTAGCTATGACACGGTAGCGAATCTGATAGAATCAGTTAAGAGTCTAATTTTAACCAGGACATATTGGTCAAGGAAAAAGTTTCTAAATTTCGTCATATTGTAAAGGATACAGTGAATCTCAACATATTTTAGGTATCAACATCTAAGATTAAGTGATTTCCCAGCATGATGGCCACCAAATGAATAGTATTATCTCATAAAATGCTATGAAGTTGTGGAATAGTCCCCAAATAAAGCCCGTAACCAGTTCTTTATTTTTCTTCCTAATTCCTACAGAACAAGTTACTTTTATAAGCGTAAGTAAAACATAGCTGTCATACAAACACATGTAAGGAGTACATACCTCTCGCTGCATATAGCATTGCTAATTCCTGGAACCGGATGTCATAACATATGCCAATTCCAATACGACCGACGTCTGCAAACAAAATTGCATTGTCATTTGTAGTGGACCAAATAACAGGTCAAGGACAAGAGTAAAGTCTATGTCCAACTAATCTTTGTAACTGGTGGAGGGAAGACACGCCAAACCTGTATCCACAATAGTTGGAGTCTCGCCTCCTGTAAGAGTCAGTGATTCCTTAAAGGTAATCTGACCTGGAATATCAATATCAAAAAGATGTACCTGTATTGTGATCAGAATATTAGTTAAACCAGTACTTTTACAAAGCAATTAAATAATAGTAGTCAATTATCTATCTTCGATATCGTGCTGACAAGTATTCACGCAAAAATGATGGAGGCACATACCTTCCGGTGTTTTGCCTTAAGTTTTCCGTCAGTGCCAAAGACACAGCAGGTATTGTACAACTTATCACCAGAACGTTCTGGTATAGAGCCACCAACAACTGTAATCTGTAGACTACGTGAGAGTTCAGACAGCATCATAGTTGAAGGAGATGCATCACCACCCGCATCAATATCCTCGGCATATACTGGGAAACTAGCATTTGAGTATGGACTATTCCATATTTCCTGACATAAGCGGATAGAAACAAAATATCAGCCGAAGTATCCTTTCGAAACCTAATTAAGATCACAATATACTGGAAAGAGTAATGATAAAAAAGACTCCTGGAAAGTTATTTCCAAAGGTCAAATGTGAGTAAAGTTAACACAGGCACGTAGCACAGATACTCTCAGATTCAAGAATTTCGCCTATCCAATGCCATTGTCACAGCGCCATAAGGTAAACGAAACCGCTCATTCGTGAAGGCTAACTCTTAGGGAACCTATAAGAACCATATGGAGAACGAATTTGAGAGACTTATATAAGGAACTCACATCAGAAGTCCATTTTTGAATATTAGCGAAACAATTTTTATTTTCAACCATAAGGGATAAAGACTCTATACTCGCTTTGAATCTTTCGAAAGCTTTATAGTGAACACCTAAATGTATGCATCATATTCATATAAAAGCACAGGGGTAAAACTTAGATATCATTCAGGTGCATGATATCGCACCCTCAGATCTGCCTAGACTCTAGTAACTTACAGGAAGAACAACTAGCTGGGCACCCTTTTGCGCAGCTTCCTCGATTGCTTTTCGAGCATGAGCAATGTTTCTTTCCTTGTCAGCAGTCACCAATAACTGGCAAAGAGCAATCTTGAACTGAAATAGAGGAAACACAAATGGTTATAGAAATGCACAACTCCAACACTTCACATCATGCTAACATGAGAAGGAGATAAAGTCTATGCACATTCATTTCCAATTTGAAACATGTAAAAGAAATAGAAGCCTTGACAGTCCCAACCCATTTCTTGATTGTGCAACCATAAAATAGGCAAAAATTTGAGTAAAATCTTATTGATGAGTATTTAGAATTGGGTTTGCCCATTGGAGTGTTTCTCATAAGTCAAATACCTCAGTCCAAAAAACAGATCAAAGAACAATTACTAGTATACACATCCGTATTTGATGATAAATGAAATTTGCGCGGGTGCGAGTGAGAAAGAGAGAGAGGATCGAGACTGGCCTTGGTGAGGGGAGGGGTAGGCAAGGGAAGAGCGGGAGGAACCCTAGATTGTTCAGCTTTGGAGGAAGCGGCGCCCATCGTGTTTGTGGTTGCAGAAGCGACGGACATGTGTTTCCAATTGGGTCCGTTGTTGGGGTTATTGTAACGGAGCTTGTCGTTGAGAGAGGGAATTAGGAAGGAAGATTTGTTGGTGAAGTGAGAAAGAGGGTAATAGTGTTTGGAAAGAATCCGATTGGATGATGATGATGAGAGGAAGAAGCTAATTGCAGCCATCGTTTTCATCGAGCTTTATCATTTGGTAACGTCACTGAAGAGTTCGATCGTTGGAATAGCGGTATATTAAAGTACCAGCGGTACTAGCGTGCAAGTAGTGTCAACTATAGATTTCTTGTATGTCTTCCACCACAATGATCGAGAGATTAGGAAGGGCGAATGAAGAATAAAAAAAAAAGTATAGAGGTGGCTTTACGAGAAAACGCTACTTACTCCTGTAGCGTCAATTAATATGGCATTTGCACATTATTCTTCCTTTTCGTTTATATTAATTTAAAAAGTTTGCGTTCAAATGTATTAGTGCGTAATTTTGAACACAAATGTGCCCAAAACTATTCAATGCAAGCGGGTACATAGCATAATGAGGGCTCTACGCATACGGCATATCTAACAATTTCAAACACATTTATATCCGCATAATGCCTTAAAACTAATCTAAAAGTGAATTATGCACGAGGTTAGTGATCAAAAGTGGCACTATTAGCTTGTTTTCTAGAACCATTGCATTTACCCTTTCATGAGACAAGCTCAAGAAATTAATGAGCATCGAAATGTGTCCAAACTTGCTCATTTTTACATCATGAACTAGTATTGAATGAGCTTTTCCCAAATCTAGCTCAAGTAAATCAGTGCAGTTCAATTTTCGAAAAAATAAACAAAAATAATTCGGTCTACCTACTACAAGTTTATAGAACAAAATTCTAATAAGCCCAACACAAACCAAAGCAGCATTGCTAGCCGCTCTTCAACTTCTATACCACCAAAAACAAACACTCCAAATACAGAACCCAAATCCTTTGGCCATCATAGTTTTACACAACAAGAGGGGGACAGAGAAAGAGAGAGAGAAGCCGCAACCCACAAGGAAGTTGCAGAAGCAATTGGGAAGCCGGTACTGCTCTAATGCGAACGCAAATTAAAAACAATGCGCGCAGCTTGTTCCCATATGTATCTGCCAGAAGCATCTAGTCATAAAGAAGACCCTTCATCGGTATGGCTAGGCGAGCCTATAAAGACCACCTGAATACCTCCCAAATCAGCAAGTACTATGATCACTGGTTGAAAACATTCAGTTCCGGGGCAATTTACAAGTATTGTTTATGTACCCTGGCTCGATTCTCTTCCCACCACAGTCTAGCATGCATCTCCCCAAACTTTTCTCGACTGCACGTTCACCACATGCATCATCATAGATAACAAATAGAGAAACCCAATTCAGTTCAAGACAAGATAAATAAGAAACAATTGACCTTATTCAAGAATAGAGCAAGGTGCAGATTCTCCATTATAATCTTCTAAAGTTCTAATAAACTGTTTGTGGTAAAGTCCACACACACAAGGGTGCAAAATGATTCCATTATGGATCAATGTAAATTTGTGGCCAGCTTATAACATCAAGCTGCTTATAGAAAAAAGCTTATTACATCAAGCACTGTTTCGAATCAATGAGATCTCATATACCAGAAGAAGAGTTTAATACTTTTAATTAAGTTGTATCTATTGTCCTATCTATAAGTGTTAATGTGATATGAACACATAGTTATCGATTGAACTCATCAGACAATGGCTAGCAAATTCAACACAGCTTTAGACAATTACAGGACATATTTTCCTTCACCATCTTAACTCGCCATTGACCTAGCAAGCTGAAAATTTTGCTACAGGGAGATCATCATAGCATTTTACTAGAACCCTTCAAAACATGTCGGAGAAGAAAAACCATACACCTGAACAAGATTGCCCGCACTGCATCTTTCAATTAATTGAGCAGGAAACTGGTGCTAAAAAGAAAACATACGTGAGCTGCAAAGCCAAAGTGGCAACATCACTTTGGTTTTCGGTTGATGGCTATGCTGCTATCATTTTGCCAAAGTAGCAACATCACTTTGGTTTTAGGTTGATGGCTATGCTGCTATCATTTTTGGTTTAGGTTCATGGTTGTGCTGCCAGTCCACCTAAGAATGCTTGTCTAAAAGCAGATTGCCCAATCGAAATGGATTGCAGTTGGGTCCTACCCTAGAGTTGAGACAAGAACTAACCTGAATCGGACACGTCTGAGTTCCCTTTTCCGGCCAGGCAATGCTCTGATAGTAATGTAAACCCCAGGTTCATCCTCTTCAACCCATTCTGTCTCTTGGTCACTACCATTACTGACAGATATCTCCCCAGAGCGATCTGCCTCCCTTGATGAGCTAGTCCGTATGGAAGCATCTACCGATGATGTTTCAGTCTTAGCTCCACTAATGCTCGAGATTTCTGGGGTTGAGATGAGACCCGAGTCATAGTTATACCGAGATTGCACTGGGTGGTGTTCTTTAGTCAATGGTGGTGTAGAAGGGGTTTCTTCAGCGGGCCCGTTTTTTACACTCTGGAATAAGCAAGAAAATAACATTACTAGCACGACACTAGGAGCAAAAAAACACTCCCATGTTCATGGTAGCAGTAAATCCGGTTGACAGAAATTTAACTTCTTTTTATAGATACAAACAGCGAAACTTCAGAATGGTGATGGGGATATGACTCACCTCGGCTTCAGATCTGGGAGGGGTTGGAGGAAGTGGAGATCTGGGAGGGGTTGGAGGAAGTGGAAAGGCTTGGCGATTTAACTTCTGGACATTATAGAGCTCCATTACCCGGTCATAGTTCTCTGTCCACCACTTTTGAGCTTGCCATTTGTTGTACTTTTCTCGGCTAATTAAGAGACAAAAATAAACTTTCCATCAGAATTCCTGATAAGTTGGTCATAGTCATGCACAAGTGGTGAACAACGGGAATGTAAGCATGGCCTCTCCCTTGCATTTGGAAAAACCGGAGTTTCTCACAATTTTATTTTGTATTTTTATGACTGGTCTCTCCCATTCATTTGGAAAACTGGTGAAGTACCAAAAGGTTGGCATCATGGCAAGGAGGCCAGTCCTAAAAGTACACAATAAAATCAAGAGAAACTCGATTTTTCTGTTTTTAACATTATAACCAATGACCTTTCGGGTTAAAACACGAGATACGTGATCCTATGGTGTGAACTCTAGATTGATGTAGTCTTGACCACATACTAAAAAGAGACATTAGACCTTTTTAAAAAGCAAGTGTTTTCATCATTAATTCCACCTGGGTGGTAAAAGAATCCAAGTTTTTTCACTCCATGTAAAAGCAAATAGTTCACACTAACAATATTTGACTATTTCTTATGTTTGTTTTGTTTTCAAATTTTGAGTACATTGCAAATTGCCAAATTTGAAACATTAAATACACTTTTAGACGGCTTCAACCGTGCACTACACCCATGATGTCCACGGTGCACTACAGGATCCGCGGTTCCCGAACAAGTGGAAGAAGGTGGGCATGGGCTACTCTACAAACAAGATCATAGCTTCGTTGTCCACTACTTTAATACATAAAGGGCAGCGGAGCCAACTCAATGATGATAGGTAATCCTAAGCATCATACTAGGTAATCTTTCATGAACTGTTATAGTAAGTTTGTCTCCACTAAATTGGCCCTACCCAAACTTTATTGACAAAAGAGGTGCCGTCCTAATTAGAGGTCAGTCAAAACCTAAAATTCCCTTGGTGTATTGACTATTGGATATCATATATTAATTCCAATGTGGTCTAGGTATAGTGGGTCTCTAATTGAATGACAACCTGATAATTGAAGCTTCCAAATTAAATTAATCTCAGTCCTGAAGCAAACAACCAAATCATATAAGAAAATCATTTAAAACGGTACAGGTTTTGCCAAGGTGAAGCCGGCAAAAGGAGATCCATTACCTAAATAGATTCCAAAGGCTTACCATGGGAGTACATTGTACTTGACATGAGTATGGAAACCCCCTCAATTTTTCTAGATTCAAGTAATTTTGCACAGGAAACGGATGTCTTGTACGATGGCCTTATAGTTGTGTCTCTAAACAATCTGTCTCTATAATAACCTCTTTTATCTCGTGACCTTCAGACCTTTGTGAATTGTGCGAAGAGCTTGACAAACTTATTGTGGAAGATGTTAGTCTCGAGCTAGGAGATATGTTGTTGTTGTTGCAGAACAAATGTGGGTGCCATTAAGTTAGTTTAATTCATGTGTTGGGTTAGTTTTTGCTATTCCGGCATAGAACCTAACAACACGGACACACTTTGGGAAATATGTTTCATTTCCGCGTAACATAAAAAAATACGAGTACAAACATATTTTCATAGAAAAGATTTGAACTCTGTGAAAGCCCTGTGACCCTTGTCCAGTATGTACTAGCCAATATGAGGCTCACTTTTTGGCATCACCCAGCAAACTGACGATTGCAAACAAAATGACAATAAACAGTCACGAGGTAAAAAACAAAGGAATTAGGCGTGATGAAGATTGACAAAGAAAGCTTCCCCGACAATGGAGCAACACTTTTAGTTAAAAGTTTCGTAAGGGGGACCTACTAATAGGAAGTTGTAGTGAGTTCTGCTTTTGGACTTCAAAAGACACAACCTTTAGATCTGCTTTTCCATAATGTCTGCAACACTTTTGAAATTAAGAGAGAGTGAGGTTTTCTAGCTTATGAGTGTGAAGGGTTGTGGTGGAGTCCGTATATGGTATGCCAAGATGTAGTGGTAAGTATTTTAGATGTTTTGATAAGTATCCGATATCTAGTGGTAAGTAGTATTTCAGAAGTTGCGGCAAAACAACAAAATACGGTAAAACACATCAAAATAAACCATGTTTTATGCGAAACTACTCCGTTTTTTGATGGAATATTTACCACTGCATATGAAATACTTACCACAACATTGAGAATGCTTACCACATCATTTATACACAAAATCATTTTGGTGTACCATGGACAACTACACTTTTGCATTTCGAAAATTCTAAGTACCCTTGAAAGGTGTCCCAAAAATTACCCAAAAGTAAAATCAACAATTCAGAAAATTATCAAAATGAATCTGAACCACTAATTTCACTTCCGATATAATTTTCTGGATATGTTTTTTGAACACGCAGCATTGCTATTTTCCATTTTGTCATTTTCTTTGAAAAGAGGTGGAAATGAAGATAAATTTTTAAAATTTTCCCTTCCTTTGTTCTTAACAAAGAGAAAGGAAAATATTCAAATTCCTATTTAATTTTCCTCTTATTTTCTTGTTAATTTTCTTCTTAATTATTTTCCCTTTTTTTTTCTCTCCTCTTTTTCCCTAAATTCTTTTCCCTAAATTCCAAACAGAACCTTAACCCTGGTTGGCATTTACCGTACAATAAAATCAAAACAGTCCAACGTACCTGAAGCGAATACGCTTGAGATCGTTGCCGCCACGTGGCATGGAGACGAAAGTAATCAGAACACCGGAATCCACCTGTGCGACCCACTCCTTGGGCTCGTGCTCCTCCACGAACACGACCGGGTCGACTCGGCGCCCGCTCGCCGACGCCGGCGTCCCCTCGCCGCTCGACATCCCCTTCAACCTCTCCTCCATTTCCTTCCCCCACTGTCTCGACCCCACCGAGTTCGAGCTCACCGTCCGCCGGTGCGACCACCGGAATCTCTCCGACGCCGAGTTCGACTCGCCGCCGCCGTGGCTCTTTTGTCGGTGCTGAGTCGTTGGCCCCGTACACGAGTTGCAGTTTCGGTACGCTCCCGATGCCTTCAACGCCATGTCCTTTATCTGCAAAACCAAATATACTAAGGAGCCTTAATTTTCATGGATTGGGAGCTCTACTATAGCCGTCAATCTCCGCAATTTATTTTTTCGCTAGAATGACCCTCACAAATTGCAAATATGGTAAGAATGAATTGGATTGAAGCTCTAGTGTCATCGTTCACTGGAATCGGAAAATCTACAACATCAGGGTCACAATTTGTATCAATTAAACAAACTGTGGCAATTCCCAAAATAATACATTCTCGAAGAGCGTGATATTCTTTGTGCTGATCAATAATGATTAAAATATCGAGTAATCCTGTAATATATTTAATCCCATCCCAGATATACTTGCAAGTGAGATAATTTTCTTTTCAACTGTTGCATTTCTTTTCGGAAGACGGTTGTCTCTGCCCATTTTTTGTTCCATTCTTCTCAATTTTCTAAACTTACGAAGTCTCCTTTCGATAATTCAGATTCATATTACACACACACACACACATATATATATATATATATATATATATAGAGAGAGAGAGAGAGAGAGAGAGAGAGAGGAAATTGCCTGATAAGTGAGGGATTTGAGGGCTTGCTTGGTAGTTGGAGTGGCATTGGGATCGATTCCGTCAGGTTGATTAAGGGAATCATCACCAGGATGCTTCGAGCGAGCTATGCAAGTCAGCATTTTGGCTCCTACAGTTGAACAGTACTTATGAATGTGTAGGTCATGTAAATAAAACGTGTAGAGGGTAAAACAACGGACCCGGGCGGGGCTCGTCGTCTTCTCCTCGTTGCTCCGCGCGGTCAAAACGCAGGCCTCTGTGTAGGAATTTGGAATTAAAGGAACTGACAGGTTTTTAACTACACCATCAACCCACTGCTTCTACGCATTTACTAGTATCATTTACGCCACGGACGATGAAATTTGGAATTCGAAAATTGAATGGAACGAAGAAGAAGAAGAAGTCTGGAACTGGAAGGATCAGCAGCAGCGGCAGGGGTAGTTCTGGGTTGAGTTTTGAAGGGCAGATAACGAAGCATCAGTGCTCCCATGCTCTCACCCCACTATTAATGTCACTCCTTAAATTACGCAATTGGAGACAAAATCCTGGAATTTAATAATTAAAAGTCAAAAAGAATAGTAGAAAAATACACAAGTGTACGAGTATATTATTGACAAGGAAATTAAACCGGTTAAAGCTAACTGTGCTCACTTTTACAGGCGACCGGACCACTCCGGTTCAGCTTCTTTTATTTTAGCGCATATCTTTTGTTGTTGTCGTTGCTGTTCCTACGCAGGGGTGTTTTGGCCAAAAAAATTTATAATAATTCTGAATTATTGGATTATTTGCTTAAACTGCCATTTTGCCCACCAATTGAATAAGCTATTTGTTTTGGCTAATTAGTACCGAGGCTTATTTGACCTTTTGAGCCACTCTCACATTGTCTTTATTTTAAGGCAAAATAGTTGAATTATGAAAAATTAATAATCCAAAAATCATGGATCCATTTTTTTTGCCAAACACTCCACGGTGCTGCAAATGAACCGAGCACTTATGACTTCACTAGTTGCCCTTAGATCGGTTTGGTAAAGACTCAGAGCGAGCTTGACTTAAATAGATAAATGAGCTCGAATTGTTTTTGGCTTGTTTTGTAATCGCACTGCTAAGCTCGAGTTAACCAAATGTAAAAGTTATTAGATTTCTTGGAGAACCTAAATCAAGGCAATAGTTGGAGTAGACTCTAAAATATACTATTAATTAAACTTGGGTGGCTTAGATGAAAGATGTGAGATAATGTCTAACACTCGTTCTTACATGCAGCTCGGAGACACGTGAAGATACAAATTGAGGAGATGAGGCAATTTGATTTGGGCAACAGAGACTTTACCCCATGAGGTGAGGCCATCTAGGACCAAGGCTGATACCGTATTAGATTTCTTGAGGGGTTCCAATATAAAATCAATTGACAATAGATGAAGTAGCCTCTAGAATATATTACAAATGCTTTGATGGTTTAAATGAGCGATGTGAGCAGTTAAAAAAAAAGAGAGATAAAGTTCAAAACAAGATTTTTTTTTTTTTTTAAGCGTGAGTTTTAACTTGAACTCGGCAGTTTTATGCGAGTTTGCCTCGATCTCCTCAAACACCAAATCACCAATGAACTAGACTTCGATTTTGATTTATTCGGATTATGGGTGCAAATAGAGCTCGAGTTCGACTGGTTTGTAAATGAGTAGAGCCCTTAACGACTCGAGTTAATGTAATTTATTTAACGAGTCTTCTTAATTGAGCTGAGCCTACATAAACGAGTCGAATTTTTAAGAGCCGAGCCGAGCTTTACGGTGAGCTCGTTTATTTCGAGCTTTAAAGCTCGAGTTTGGCTCGATTACTAAATGAGCCGAGCCGAGTGGTTCATTTGCAGCCCTATTTTGGATCAACTCGAATTCAAAAGGAGATCAATGTTCTTCTAGTGTCATTAGCTTCGTCTCGATGAAAGGAATCAGAATTTGGTAAAATTATGACTTTTACCCAAATATTTTGGGAAATATCTAAGAAAGTTCTCAAAAAATTTACCTTTTCAAATCCTCACTTTGAGACGAAGCTATAATTTCAAAAAATTCAACGCAAAACTATCAAATACACACAAAGAGAAAATTTGAACAAAGAAAAATTTAATAAATCTTTAAACCAATGGCACTGGAGTATAATTTTTAACTGGTCATGCCAAGTTTGGAGCCCTAATCAACAATTCACTTTCGTTGACAATATACCCACTTTGTTCTTTGCAGTTGTGGTCCAATGTGTATGATTTGTTCCACAAGATGAATTAACCTGGGCCCAAATTAATTAATCTCAAGATTGGGCTGGAATTCTATTTGTGATTATCGTGGGACATCACTAAATCACTAAATCCAACCAGTAACCACAGGCCCCTATGCCCAAATTCAAGAATTGGTGAGCTTGATTCTAATTCGTCAAAGACCAAAAAATTAAAAAATTAAAAAATTCTAATTCGTCATAGTACAAAGACAGCACATTTTCTCCTACATATGCAAAGTAATTATCGAATTTAATTAGACTAAAAAAAGTACATAAAACAAATGTTGTTATTAGGAAAACCAAACAAAGGAAAAAAAGTTGCTTTGACAAAATTGTTGCCTCGAAAAAACAATTTGGGTTAGCTTACTCGGTCATCTTTGTGTGTTTTCACACGAGAGGTCATATCAATCACCGTCAAAAAACAAAAATTGATTAATTTTTTTTATTTATCATTCGTCATTCATAATCTATTACATGGGGAGGGAGAGTGAGACTTGATCCCGGAATGCAGTGTGGGGTGTCCAAGAGCTCTACCGCATGAGCTAACCACCACTTGCGATTAATTAATTCTTTTCATAAATGAAGGTTATTTGTTTTCTTAATAGGCGTCAGCTGGACTTAATATGATTCTAAACTTCATGTCTGTTTGATGTAATTAAAATACTTGCATTTTCCTACCACTTGTAATTAAACACAAAAATGTTACTAAAGACCAGCGGAAAAAAGTCCACACAATCAATTAAAAAATCTTAAATTTACCGCGAATAGCAGAATATCAAAATAACGTACACTAGAAAAAGTAAATCAAATTAAGCTTACTAACATAAGAAAACCCATTCAAAATATTCTTTTTGTCATTATCAGTAAACTCATGATTAAGGAAACATTAAGATAAAAATATTAGTAGTATCTTAATGCACTTTTCTAAACAATTTACTTGCATTGATTAAGTCATATGTGTGAGACCCGTTTGTTTAATCGGATG
Source organism: Gaultheria prostrata (assembly GCA_036023075.1). NCBI lineage: Eukaryota > Viridiplantae > Streptophyta > Magnoliopsida > Ericales > Ericaceae > Gaultheria > Gaultheria prostrata. The sequence goes on along the minus strand of JAXBDA010000648.1, from coordinate 50,095 downwards.
TGAGCATCGCATTAGATTATATCTTCTAACTTTTCTAAACGATTTACTTGCATTGATTAAGTCATATGTGTGAGACCCGTTTTTTTAATCGGATGTGACCATCGCAATTAGATTATATCTCCAAAGTGATTAAAATATCTGGTGCTTGGTAAAAATATGTACTATTGTACTTCTCAGGTAAAACATGTCGAAAGCGTTGGATCAATGCACAAGGAATATAAAGCTATAAACACCAAACTGAAGAGAATAATTTTTTTAACCAAGGCTTGTAGCCTAACGGTTATTTCCCAGTATTCTCATAAAGGAGATCAAGGTTCGAGCTTCGGCAGAGGCGTTTGAGGTTTAAGGCTATGGATAGCCTCTAGACTCCCCTCATGACTAACTCACTAACTCCCCCCCGCTAATCCCCACTGATGTATATAGAATGACAAAAAAAAAAAAAAGAACAGTTTTTTACTTTTTCAGGAGTAGAAGAAAATCCGGTCTAAGGAATGATTCTCACACATCTACACATATATTACTCCGTAACAGGGTGGATTACTGAGAAGTGACCTAGGACCCTGCTGACCGCAAGGGTAGGCCTTGCTGAACTGATTGAGATTGTCTAAACGTTCAGATTTGTAAGAGGTTAAAATATCCAAAATATTCTTTGGTATCCCTCATACCTGAACCGTCCAAAATACTTTTAGATAGTCCTGATTAGCTCGGCAGGGCCTGCCGACCCTTGCGGCTAGCAGGGTTCCCAATTCCGTAAGAAGGCACCATGTGACGACAAGTAATCCTTTTTATTGGTTAAACTTTTCTTGAATAATACTATGACAACCCAAAAAGTTGACCCAAAAAAATAGAGAGAGAAACATAACTTCTAATTTCTGTTTACAGTCAATGTGCAAATTATCTATATTGGTTGAATAACTCTTCTCCGTTAAGAATTATCTATTTATAGTTAATTTCCGAACTATCTATGTGGTTCTTGAATCTTGGCACGATTACTGTTACTTACATATATGAATAGGTCTCGTCCAATTAAAATATTAAAGAACAGTACATGGTAGGATTAATGTTATAGGTCTTGCTAACGGATGCAATGGGAGTCCAAATTTGTTCACCCTCGCTCAAAGAGGGTGAACAAAACCCTCCTAGCTCCGGTGCCGAGGTGAACAAAACTCTCTTAGCTCCGGTGCCGACGTTACTGATCGGAACCGTTCATGTTGTTCAGAAAGATTTTCTATGAGGGCATGCAAAAATTCAGCTAAATCCAACAGTGGAAAATGGTTGGGGTTTGAGCTCAAAAACCCAGATTTTTCTTCTTTGGGTTTAAAGAACAAAAAATAGACATTTTAAGCCAAAACTCAACCACTTTCCGTGGTCCGATTTAGCTTATTTTTTGCATGCCCTCCTAGAAAATCGTTCCAAACAACATGAACGGTTCCGATCATTGTCGTCGGGACCGGAGCTAGGAGGGTTTTGTTCACCTTCTTTGGGCGACGGTGAACAAATTTGGACTCGTGCAATGGTGCACCTGTTAAGGGTACAAAAAAGTACACGTATTGGGTCATACTTGTATTTTGAAGTATATTTTTAAAATACACTTGTACGTTAAAATGTACTTTAACGTACCAATGGGACTCACAGATGTATTTTTTTATACGCTTAATGGGTGCAATGTTACAATCATTAGCATTTCGCTAATGTTATTTACGCATGTACATAAAGGAGATCTCGTGCTGACAATGATAAAGTTTTTCCCGACCCATATACTATATAAACTAGCAATTGTCTGTGTCTAAAAGCACGATGCCACACGTTTAGATTTTGAATTATATGAAATATCTGTAGTGACCACCACCAACACGAATCTAAGTACCGAATATTCATTAATTCTTTCGAATAAGCTGGAGGATGGCTTATATGTAATCAATTTATTAGTAAGGGAAATGCTAATCTTCACCCAAAGGGTAGAGGATAATAAGTATAAAGGGACACTTAAATATTAGTCTTTGGTCACATCGAAAATTATGTTTTCCCATTTTTTGGGATTATGCTTTTATTCCCAAATTCAAAATAAACCCTACTTTACCTTTGAGCATTTTTAAGGTTTTAAAACGTGATTTTGCATAATCCGAACCGTCCAATGTGTTTAAAACGTGTTTTCCGAGGTCTCCGCGGGAAATCATCCAAAACAAATACCGGGAAGGGCTTGATCCGAGCAGTTTTTCACAAAAATTGTACATATACAGTTTTATGAAAAACTGCTCGGATCAAAGCCCTTCTCGGTATTTTTTTTCGATGATTTCTCGCGAGGACCTTGGAAAACACGTTTTAAACACATTGGACGGTTCGGATCATAAAAAAAATATCGGGAAGGTGAATTCCGGACTCCGGGAATCCCGGACTAGATAGTTCCTATATATATATATATATATGAAGATGATCTTATAAGGGCTCCCTTATATAGCTTATGTAAGGGATTTTTCGTTCGAGATTGAATTTCGACGATCCGAGACAATCCGAACCGTTAGATGTGTTTAAAACATGTTTTTAAGGTCCAACGCGAGGATTCATAAAAAAAAAATATCCGGAAGGGCTTGATCCGAGCAGTTGATCAAGCCCTTCCGGATACTTTTTTTTTACGAATCCTCGGATTGGACCTTAAAAACACATTCTAAACGCATCTAAAGGTTCGGATTATCGAAATTCAATCTCGAACAAAAAATCACTTACATAAGCTATGTAAGGGAGCCCTTATAAGATCCTCTTAAGATATATATCTCTCTCTCTCTCTCTCCCATATATACTCTCTCTCTCTCTCTCCCATATATATATATGGGAGAGAGAGAGAGAGAAGCAGAGAATTTTGGGACTAATGTGATTACTATACATATAAATAGCAAAGAATTTTGTGGCTAAAACATAGAATTTGAGGTCCTAGGCTTGATTCTAGGGATATGGATACTAGCTATTTTTAAAAATCTCTTTTGGCCTATAAATCTTCACTCATTCGTTTAAAAAAATATATAATCATTTGTTCATCTCTCGAAAATTTTGGTCAAATTTCAGAACTCCGCATAAAACGTCGGAGCTAATTCCTAGAAGGCGCTAAGACCACCGGGACACTCCGACCGAGAAAATCCAATTTCTAAAGGCGGCATATGATCTGATGGAGGAACCATTCAAGCAGTTTGCGGCCAAAACGAGCCCCCCCCCCCGCCCCCCCCCCCTATCTTCTTTCAAGCTTACTGTGCTACTAATTGTGTTTTCTTTGGACCATCATAGTACCTTGTTGGTGACGGTTGGGAATATCGTATAGGAGTAAATGACCTAAAATAAGGCCAATAGAAGAAACTAATGATAGTGATTAAAACACGCGTGCATTAGGAATCATGACAATTTTTCGAATAACCATTGTACACGAGATACAAATGATACAAAATCCAAAAAAAAATGTGGTACAAAAATAAAAACACAACAAGTGAACATGATAAATTTATAAATTGACCATGGTAAATATAATCCCGGGTAAACACAAATATGATTAACATGATAAATTCGTTTACTCTAATGTACAACAGTCCATTCAAATATACCATTAAGGATATAACGTGAATGAATAAACACAACAGTGAACATGGTAAATTTGCAAAAGTGACTATGGTAAATATTATTATAAGGTAAACACATTTGCAAAAAATAAACATGCTAAATGTGATCTATTCTTGTATTATGGTAAAAAAAAAAAATCTATACCAGTAAATATGGTAGGTTCATGCATTTACCATGAAATTTGTGAAAACACCATAATTGTTGGTAGGGTCCATGATTTTTTAAAATTTTATCTTTTTCTTGGAAGTTGACTCGTTTTGAATTCCCTAATTTTGTGGATTTCGTCCATTTTGAAATCACCTCTTAAGTATTACTAATACATATCAAATCTCACCAAAATAGGAAATAGTATAAGTCTCGTTTATCCTAATCCATTTCTTTTTAACATGCTAAATGTGATCTACCCTCCTATTATGGTAAAAGAAGAAGAAGAAGAAGAAGTGTAAACCAATAAATATGATAGATTCATGCATTTTCCATGAAATTTGTGAAAATACCATAATTGTTGGTAGGGTCTATGCGTTTTTTAAATTTTATCTCTCTTTTTTTTTAAAAAAAAAAAATTACTCTTTTTGAATACCCTAATTTTGTAGATTCCTTTCATTTTGAAATCACTTATTAAGTATTATTCAAAATCAAATCTCACCAAGATAGGAAACAATATAAGTCCCGTTTATTTCCAAATCTATCCCTCATTTTTTTTATAAAAAAATTCTTCAATTCCTTTCTTTTTTATTGTAGTAGTTATAGGGTATACAATCACTAATTAAATCCCACCAAGATAGGAAAGAGAGAATATACTCTGCAAAGTGGGAGGGATGAAAATTTACGTGGTGTCCAAAAAAATGATAATTATTTAATTAACTCAAGTATAAAGTACATAGATATCCGAGAAACGAGTATTAATATCTTTGAAAGTACATTGATATTTGTGAATTGTGCATTGATCTTCAAACTAGTTTGTCTTCATGGACATATTATCCACCACCCATTGGGTGGACGTTGTTAGCAAAACCATATTAGTAAATCAAATTATAAAAAAAGGAAAAGAATAGTTTACATTTTTTTGCATAACAAAAATGCTACAAGTATAACAGAAGTTGACAACAAAAGTGGATAGCACATCTCTCGTAGTCAAAAAGTGTTTTTTGACGGTCCGAATTTCGACGGTGAAAGAGTATTTCAAATCCGCACCATTTATTGCGGAAACGAACGGTTGAGATCTGTGTTGTTCACTTTTATTGTACCTGTAGTATCCTTGTTTACGTAATGAGTTATGCACCATCGGCCTCTGTCTCCAAAAAAATGATGTCCCATTTATTCCTAATCCATCCCTTTTTTTGTGTGGTATTTAAGCCTTTACAATACAAAAATAACAAAACCCTCCTCAAATTTCAATGAACTAGAGGATTAATCTACAACGACTTACACATTTGAAATCCCGTAATCATAAAAACTCAATATTTTGTAAGTTATCAAATTCTTGTGTTCTTAATCAATGAAAACGTTTTCTCCAACGGATTGCTGAACTTTAATGTTTTTTCTTTAATTAAAGGAATGCGAATCAAACATCCATGAAAATATCGGACTGGAGAGACTAGCTGGGACCGGAAGACCAAACAACAGAAAACTAAAGAAAACCCCATTTATTAAGCTTCAAAATAGAAATTGGAAAACACAGTTGCCGCTACCAAACTACCAGCATGCTGAAGCTAACCCACGTCATCCGAGTCGCTGAAGCTGAGCTACGTCGTCGTCGGAGCATAAACTACATTTTGTGAGAGAGAGGAGGACGCTGCATCCAATGATTACCAACGACGGAAGGAGAAGGTACCAAGATGGGGTGGAGCAGCGGATAAGGGAGGAGGAGGCACAACCTTCTTCCCCATCTAGTGGTCTATCCCGGTCTTGTTTTCTTAGATTTGGTGGGTAAATAATTACTATTTAGTTTTAGCTATGTGTTTAATCCTTGGAGTGGTCTGGCTTGCTGTGGATGCGTTTTCTTGCCTGTTTCGTCAGAGTTGTTTTATCGCACGCACCCAGATCTTGCCATGTCAGCAGGAACTTACACATGAGTGGCATCTTTTTTGTGGCTGCGAGGGTTTGTTAACGCTTTGGCCGGCGTGCGGGTCTATTGCGCCACAAGTGCCGGCATTGGATTTCGAAAGACTGATCCTTAGATGATGATTTCATTTAAGTTATCTATTTATGGTTTGAGCTAAACTCCTCTTAAGGATACTCTATTATACTAAAATTTCCGACGGACCCTATGCCGACACCTCGTGTTAGTCTTAAAAGACCCTCCTCTCCCATACACGTCTTGTGTGTTTTTCTTTTTCTTTTTTAAATAACCTACACGTCTTGTGTTTAATACTCTACCCCTTTTATGTGGGGTTTTAAAAGTCATGGAGCGGAAAATAAACAAGTTTGGTGAAATGGCAACAAAAAAAACACAAAGAAAAAGAAAAAGGGTTCGGTGAAATAGAGTACTATACTATAAAAAAAAGGAAAAAAGAAAAGAAAAAGAAATAGAGTAGTACTGTACTATCCTAAATTCAACACCTCTTTGTTTTTTAAGTGGTTATATATAAATATTTTTGGGAGTTTGCCGCCCCTTCCGGTAGTACTCCAGTTTTCCCCAGAAACCTCTGACTGGCAGTAGCTTTCTTTGGCCTTTTCCACCTGAGGCTTCCACCACGTGACAACACACTCACGTACTTCTCCCTCCCACCCTAATACCCTACCTCCCACCTTCCCCACCGTCAATCATCATCAACCTCCAATCACCCTTCTCCCATCTCCCACCACTTGTCCGTACTAACTCCCCCGGTCCCACCCTAGATCCAAAACTCCTCCCTATCACCACCACTCCCCCGCCGTCGACCCCACCTCCGGCCACCACTCCAATTTACACAGAGTTCATAAAACCGAACAGAAAGCAGGTGAGCAGAAAAGAATCTTTCTTCGGAGCATTTAAAGAGCTTCAATTACACCTCCTCTGTTTCTCTTTCTATATCTCTCTCTGTACATATTATACGTATACATCGACACGTATGCGTCGATGTTGAGGCGGAGAAAGGGCACTGAACCAGCTTCGAAATCGGAACCACCGCAGCTCGACGGAGAAGACGACGATCACGACAAGAAGAGAGAGAAGGAGAGGTACGAGCGGAAGAGGAGAGAGAGGGAATTGAAGAAGTGGAATTGTGTGGATAGTTGCTGTTGGTTCATAGGTTGTATATGCTCGATTTGGTGGTTTCTGTTGTTCCTGTTCAATGCGATGCCGGCTTCGTTCCCTCAGTACGTGACGGAGGCGATCACGGGGCCGTTGCCGGATCCGCCGGGGGTTAAGTTGCTTAAGGAAGGGTTGACGGCGAAGCATCCGGTAGTGTTCGTGCCCGGTATCGTTACCGGGGGGTTGGAGCTCTGGGAAGGGCACCAGTGCGCTGAAGGATTGTTTAGGAAACGGCTTTGGGGAGGTACATTTGGTGAAGTTTATAAAAGGTACTAGTTGAATTTCTTCTTGTGTTCGATAATTTGGCTTGTAGTTGTCTAATTTGACGTCTGCTTTTGTTCATCATCGTGAATTGCTGTGTGGTTGTTCTTGTGATTAATCTATGATATCTGGTTTCCACTTTATCCAGTGTTAAAGGTCGGTAAGTGGTGAATTGCTTTTGTGGTTGGTATGTGGAGTGATGAATTGTGTACTTTGAATTTCACTTTGTACATTTGGGGGAACTTTTTAAAAGGTGACAGAATTTCTTGCGGTATTCTATAATTGGCTTCTAGTAGTCTAATTTGATGTTTGGTTCTGCTAACAACAGTCCACTGGTTGATAATTTGGCTTGTAGTTGTCTAATTTGACGTCTGCTTTTGTTCATCATCGTGAATTGCTGTGTGGTTGTGCTTCTGATTAATCTATGATATCTGATATCCACTTTATCCAGTTTTAAAGGTCGGTAAGTGGTGAATTGCTTGTGGTTGGTATGTGGAGTGATGAATTGTGTACTTGAATTTCACTTTGTACATTTGAGGAACTTTGTATATGGTAACAGAATTTCTTGCGATATTTTGTAATTGGCTTCTGTTGTTGTTTGGTTCTGTTACAACTTAATGCACACACTATGTCAAAAAAATTAGGGTTTCAATGCACTTTTTGAAGTATCAATTCACTTTCACAGATTTTGATCCATTTTCCGCACATGAATCACTGACCATTGGGCTGTGGTTAGCATTTTCCTTTGATGTTGTATGTATGTTTGTTTTTCTTCATCATAGTGAAACCAATGTAGTGACTGTGGATGTAGCCTAGGACCAAGTTAATTCGTGTGTGGTTGTGGTTGTGATTACCCTATTATCTGAAATTCCCTGCATACAGTGTTAAGGTTGGTAAATTCCCAATGAGTAATTGTTTGAGTAATCTAAGAGTAAGTAGTGACTTGCTTATATGTTTTGTATGTGGAGTGATGAATTGTATACTTAAATTTCATTTGTAAATGGTTGGGTGTGATATGTGGTGAAAAAGGTGTGCTTCAGTTGTAAGGATGCTAAAGTTGTTTTCTTTATTTTGGAGACGTGTTATGATTGCTGTTGAGTCTCCGTTTTCATTTTAGTGAATAAGGTGTTTTCATTTGAGTTGCCTATTCATTTGCTTTCATATGGGAGTGTCTTATAAGTTGTAGATGGTTTGGACTACAAGGCGACGGTTGCAATACTTTGAGGGTTGTTCTTGTCTTGGGGAAGTTGTACAAGTGGTTGATGAGCTTGCAGCAACTCTTTCTTGAGTTAGTAGTCAAAGCTAAGTGACCTAACTATGGAGAAGTGTGTTACTTATTCAAAGTGCAAACATACATCACAAGTTGGCTTGCTTTGCTACTTTTTCTTTTCTTTCTTTTGGACCACAAATTGTTTGATGGTCCGAATGTTCAATGTGGTTCAGCAATTATGCACGAAAGAAAGGGTAGCAAATGATAAAGGAAAGAAACCGAGATCCAGTCAGGTAACCATGCAAGTGAAAAAGGTTTCTTAACACAGTCTCTTTTGGACCACAAATTGATTGGTTCTCTGAATGTCTGCATCTTTAATGTGATTCAGTATGATACAGGAAGTAAATGGTAACTTGTAGTGAGCAAAAAACTAAAGATAAAGGCAGCTAACCAAGTTATAAAATTGATTTTTTTTAACTTGGTTTTCTTTTTCTTTTGTGGGGGGAAGACCATTAGATTGCCTGAATCCATAATCATTAGTAGTGCTTTAAATTAAAGTTGTAACTGAACAAATATTTTGCTCTTACGAAGGTTAAAGGTCTTGGGTTTTAAACCTGCATTGTACATGAGTGTTACCTTGCTAGTTGAGCAAGTTACTGTGTCTTCGCTACCTATTTTCATAGCATTAAAAAGTACTTGCAGTTCTGATACTATTAGATCATACCTTTTGTGCTGAAAGTGGAGTTTTGTCTTTTGTGTGCTATTTTCTGCAGACCCTTATGCTGGGTTGAGCACTTGTCACTGGATAATGAAACTGGATTGGACCCTTCCGGTATAAGAATTAGGCCTGTATCTGGTCTTGTTGCAGCTGATTATTTTGCACCTGGTTATTTTGTGTGGGCAGTCCTTATCGCAAATTTGGCACGCATAGGGTATGAGGAGAAAAACATGCATATGGCTGCATACGACTGGAGGATATCCTTTCAGAATACAGAGGTATGTTTGATGCATCCTTAATTGTTCTCCTTGTCTTGTTCTGTTACCTGTGCATGTACTGTAATGTTCTCAACGCTGAATATAGATTAACTTGCACCTAGTGAGACAATTGATATTCCTGTACGCTTTTCGTGCCTGCCAAGTTGGTGCATGGGTAGTTTTTTTCTTTTTTTCCAAATTGTCACATCACTTTAGTATTCAAATGTATGTATGGCTAGTAACGGGTGAAAAGTTAGTGATGCTTACATTACATCAGGCATTTATTAGTATTGTGTTATGTTGCAGTCCCTCTTGCATTATATAAAACTTTTTCCTAAATTGAATCGACCAGGTACGCGACCAAACTCTTAGCAGGATTAAAAGTAATATCGAACTCATGGTGGCGACAAGTGGTGGTAAAAAAGTGGTTGTAATTCCACATTCGATGGGTGTTCTGTACTTCTTGCATTTTATGAAATGGGTGGAGTCACCAGCTCCAATGGGTGGTGGGGGTGGATCAGACTGGTGTGCTAATCATATAAAGGCGGTAATGAATATCGGTGGACCATTTTTAGGCGTTCCGAAAGCAGTAACTGGATTATTCTCTGCTGAAGCAAGGGATATAGCTGTTGCCAGGTTTGTCTTGTAACCATTATAAAGTGGATAGATCTATGTTGTTACTTTCATGGCTTGCCTGGTTCACTCCACAACTTTTTCCTTTCGAAACAAGGCCTACAAGTTCATTAAGGCATAAAGTAGTTGTATTGTGATAAAATTTTCTTATATAAGCTACGTGTGCACCTCAAAGTTATTGTAATCACATTCACTCTATTCTGCAAAGTTTAAAGTGCAGACAAGAGCTTCAGTATCTATCCGAACTGTGTCCCCTATGGTTCCCTTTTTTGCCTTATCCTCATCCAGTAGTTAATCATACTGCCTGGAAAAGGAAAGAGGGAAGAGTTCACAAAATCTCAAATTGGGGCTGTGGTTATTTGATGTGAAGAGCTACTTATTTCGGTCTCTTAGGTTGTCTGCTCCTTAGCTGTACCAAGAATCTTCATGGTACACTATTCTTCACTGTTTCAACAATTTGATGGATCACAGTTATATTGGTTTATTCTTGGCATAGTTTCAATAGTGGCTCGAATTTATTATGGTTTTTAGATTGCTTAGTACCAAGTTTGACAAAGACAGAGTTAAATAGCTGGCGATCTTAGTCTTGTTCTGGTTTCAAATCATGTAAAAGTAACAATGTCGGCTGGAATATACTTCATGTTTCTCATTGGGCACTTTTGAAAAGAAGAAGAAGCACAAAGAGGATGATTCTATTGTGATTTAGTTGAGAGGCCTTCTGGATAGAATCACTGATGTAGGAAGTGTGATCACTTCAGTTCCTTTATAATGTGCATTTCGTAATTGTATTAATCTATTTTGGGAGATGGTTTACTGTATTTTTGATGACTTTGTTTTACTAATAATGTCGAAGACATGGTTTTGACATGATGTGCATTTTTCTTACCTGTTTGGCCATTTAGAAAGTGTATTTACTTGGGAATTTGCTGGAACAAATATACCTTTTGGTATGATGGTTATTTTTTGGGTCATTAGCTTTTGGTTTTGTTTAACTTTTGGTTTTGATGAATCCTACTCCTTTTGTAGGGCTATGGCACCAGGAGTTTTGGAAATGGATGTGTTTGGTCTTCAGACTTTACAGCATGTAATGCGGATGACTCGCACATGGGATTCAACCATGTCAATGATTCCAAAAGGTGGTGACACTATCTGGGGTGGCCTTGATTGGTCACCCGAAGAAGGCTACGAGTGTATTGCCAAGAAAATGAAGAACAATGACAATCAGACAGCGGGCCAAAATGGAAAAGTTAGTTTAGATAAAGCAAAACGTGTGCATTACGGGAGAATAATATCATTTGGGAAGGATTTAGCTGATGCAGAGTCATCAAAAATTATGAGGATGGATTTCAGGGTAATGTTTTCGAATTCTAACTCTATTCTTGAAGTCCAAACCATTGGATTGGAAATGAAAAGACTCTCTCTCAAAAAAAAAAAAAAATTGACCAGTCTACAGTTGTCTTTGGAGATATCATGGATTGCTTCTTGTTAGATTTGACTGCCTAGATATCAAGGATCGTTGCTTGTTAGTTTACTTTTATTAATGTCCATTTGATGACTGTTTTAGGTATCAGTTTTCAAGATGACCTTCTCCTTTATACCTTCACAATGCTTTATTTTAACATCAAAATTAAAATACTGCTCTCAATCTGATTCTTGAAACACTAGCATGTGTGTGCGATTTTATTTGCTGGAAGTGCAGACCATAACCCACTGCTGCATGATTGCTTCTTGCCGTCAGTAAAATGCTACAGCCTACATATGGCTCGTCATTAATTTTAGGTGCAATTTACGAAGCTTGACGAAACCCAACACCTATTCCACAACCCCCACCCACTACTTTAGCACCTTGCCCTGGGTTAAACACAGATTGTTTTTTCCAGTACAACCTATGAAAGACCGACTTGTTTTATTGGACAAGTTATAGTACAATGTGAATGGCATTGTTTGAGATTTAATCGTTATTTATTTGGTGTTGATTGATCTGTAGGGTGCTGCTAGGGGCAACAACCTTGCAAACACGACGTGCCGTGACGTATGGACTGAGTACCATGATATGGGAATTGAGGGTATCAAAGCTGTTGCAGATTACAAAGTTTACACTGCTGGATCATTGCTGGATCTACTTAATTTTGTTGCCCCAAAGATGATGAAACGTGGCAGCGCTCATTTTTCTTATGGAATTGCTGACAATTTAAATGACAAGAAGTATGAACATTACAGATATTGGTCAAACCCCTTGGAAACAAAGTGAGACTCTCTCTCTCTCTCTCTCTCTCTCTCTCTCTCTCTCTCACACACACACACACACACACACACACACACTCTTACTCACTCCCCCCTTTTAGAATACTGTAGATCTGTTATTCAGGTTTCAACATGTGATTTATCTTATGTAGATTAGTGCTTTTGTGCATGCTGAATGTACATAATTCCTTTGTTTTCATTTACTTAGAGATACCAGTAGCAGAAATGTTATCGGGTTATCAAGTGTTATTCAGGTCACTGACTCTGGGAAAATACTGTTAAGTGACTAAGTGTTCGCATAGGCATGTGTTCAGCTATCTACCCATGCTAATTGGATTTTGCTTGTCAACTTATATTGTTGACGTTGCTCGTTTGTTAAACTGGCAGCAACACGTTTCCCCGTAAAATTTTCCCATCTTTTTCTTTTGCGTGTCATGGTGAGGGATTATAGTTTACTGCACAATATGAGTGACTAAGTGTGCACAGCATCTGGTTGTATGGTTCAGCTATCTACCCATGGTAATCGGATTTCCCTTGTTGACTTATATTGTTGACGTTGCTTGTTTGTTACACTGGCAGTAACAGTTTTTCCCCTAAATCTTTTCAACTTTTTTCTTTTGCGTGTTTTGGTGGGGGATTTTATTTACTGTGCTTTTAAAGTTTGGCGATGCTTTCGCAGATTGCCAAATGCTCCTGACATGGAGATTTTCTCTATGTACGGCGTCGGAGTCCCTACCGAAAGGGCATATGTTTATAAGTTAAGTTCTGCTGCTGAGTGTTACATCCCATTCCAGATTGACACATCAGCAGAGGGTGGGTATGAGTGCAGTTGTCTGAAGGGTGGGGTTTACTCTGTTGATGGAGATGAAACGGTTCCTGTCCTGAGTGCAGGCTTTATGGCTGCAAAAGGTTGGAGAGGAAAAACCCGATTCAATCCTTCGGGAATTGGTACTTACATAAGGGAATATAATCATGCCCCTCCGGCTACTCTTTTGGAAGGGCGGGGAACCCAGAGTGGTGCTCATGTAGATATACTGGGGAACTTTGCACTGATTGAAGATATTCTAAGAGTGGCAGCAGGAGCTACAGGAGAAGAATTGGGAGGAGATCGAGTTTACTCCGATATCTTCAAATGGTCTGAAAATATCAACTTGAAACTGTAGATCTCATTGGTGAGTTGATAGTGTTGAATTTGTTGATAGGATTTCCTTTGATGATTAAGAGTTTTATGTCCTCGCAAGCCTTTTCATCCTAGGGTTATTTTAATTCTGTTGAAAAAGTAGCTGACTAATTTTTTGTTGTTATAATAAAAAGTTCCCAGCGAAACATGAATGCATATCGTTAGTGTCATAGTGTGCATCCCAAATCCATAAATGAAACATGTGCTCTTGTTAATCCCCTATCTTGAAGCTGTCTCACAATATCAACTTCCTTAAAATCCATGTGTATAATTAAGTTCATCACGTCTTTGTCTGTGACTTTTTCCTTAACTGGGTTTTACTGGGTTAATGCAGAAACTTCGGCTTTATCACTCAATTAGATAAAATCTAGTCAACAACCATCTTTGAAGAACTAAGAATAACTGCTTCATAGGCAACAATCATCTTTTTACATGCCAAGTATATACTTTCTCAAATGCATATACTTGAGTGTATCGGTTTTGTGCCAGTAACTTTGTGTTTTTGAAGTACGAATTTTGGTTCTTTGTTTGAGCAAATCCTTTCAACCAATCTTGCAGTGTCATATGATACGATGAAGCCTTGCTTGCTTCCGCCCGTCTATGGCACAGGTAAAATGGAAACACCATATTATGAAAGCTGCTTTTGGTTACATTCAGAATCTTATGCATTTGGAGTCATGGGCATCAAGGTACAGATGGTCAGTGATGCCGGGGAGCGATTGATTTGTGGTGTGAATTTATGATGACGTTCTGAAAATTGAGAACCTGCTGCTGGCAGAGGCATCAAGGTATCTGTTGTTGATGATCTAACAAAACAAAAGGATCTGTTGTTATTTACCTAAATTTTGATTTTGATTTATTCGGGAAGCTCGGAAGTTGGCATTCGATGACGTATCCAGGTCGTGCTATTTCTCGGATGCTTTATTTTAAATTCCCCAGAAATTTTGATACATTCAATTAACAGTTTGTAAGTAAACAAATTTTTCAATGTTGTAGAATTTGGTTTTTTGTCGCCCTGAAGTTGTAATCACTTTTAACATTTATAATTTAAAGAAGCTTAGCCTAGCCGTTTACCCTTTTGTTAGATGCATTTCTGCCTCCAAAGCATCTCTAAAGCCTTTCAAGAGAGAATTACATTGGGAAATGATTTCCACACCCCCTTTTATCCCCAAACACTTCCTTTTTGTCTTTATTCAACTTGAAATTACCAAATTGCCCTTCATATGAAAAAGGTGACTCTTGAAGTAAGAGTAATTTGGTAATTTCAGGTTGAATAAAGACAAAAAGGGAGTGTGTGGGGGATAAAAAGGGGGTGTGGAAATCATTTCCCATATTTCGATGTAGTAGTATGATTTCCTATTCTGCTGAAATCTGAAAACAGTACTAGAATTATACTAGTGCCACTGACTTAAGGATTTTTTTGGTTTTGTCTTTATTTATTTATTGCATTTGTTAATTTTGCATCAAACTTTTGGTGATATAGGTTCGTCTCGACGAGAGAAATCAGAATTGGGTAAATTATGACTTTTATCCCAATATTTTGGAAAATATCCAAGAAAAAGTATGAAAAGACAGCTTAAGCCGGCTTTAACTATCTTTTCTTGGATATTTTTCAAAATACTATTTGGTAATTCTCATAATTTTTTATTTTTCTGAATTGTCACTTTGAGACGAACTTATAATTACCAAAAATTTAATACAAAACTTTCAAACGCAAAAAAAAATAGAAATAAAAATAAAAAATTGAATAAAGACAAAATAAAAAAGTCGTTAAGCCAATGACATTGGAACAATGAACTCTATCGTAATTTACTTTCACATGGCATTTCTCAATGACCTTGTACTTTTCAATATATAATTTTTTTAATTTTTTTTTGGGAAAGTTTCAATATAGTATAAAACTTTAATGAGTGGGGGAGGAAATTTTTTTCATTCTTTGAAAAGGACAGAACGATTCAAAGCAGAGAGGATGTACGTAATTAATTGTCTTGTTCAGAAGAAAGGGGTGAAGACTCTGACCTCCATTTATGTGGCATCGACCTTTAGCAGAGAAAATTTTGGGTACGGGGAGGGTACCACCACGTCACCCATACCCTATTTGCACCCAAAATTTCCTCCCTTTAGCAAGGACTTCTTCCTCCAAATTGAAGTGTCCTTTGTTGGCGATTGGGTATATTTTTGGCAAAAGTGCCATTAAAAGACTCGGAAAAAGACAAACACAAGAAGTTGTTGTTCTGGATTGGCCTGCAGGCTTTCGTCGCATTCGCCAACGGAATCCCGGCGGGTCTCTTGGGGGGTTTAACTCCGTCTAGATTCTAGTCCCCACATCTTTCTTTCTTTCTTTTTTCAATTTATTAACACAACATTTTGCTCAACGTGACGAGGAGCACTGTATTGGGATTCGGCTGCGGTGTCCCAAAGTGGTATTGGCACCAGTACTCTAGTTTTATTATACTTTGGGACACCGATGCTCCAGTTTTATTTACCATGATCACTGGATCTACAAATTACAAAAACAAATCACGTTTATCACAAAAACATATCACATTTGCCACATGTATAAGCCATAAATTTTGGTAAGTAAAAACTGTGTTTATGATAAGTAAAATTTGTGTTCATAGTGAGCACAATTGCACGGAAAAAGAGCAAAATCACCTTCCTTGTGGTGGTTTTCATCTAATGACTCAGATTTATCTATTTTTGATCTAATGACTTCGATTTAGTGGACACCGATACCCCAATATCACATTGGGGCACCACAACAATATAGTAAAATGACATCTCACTCATTATTCAATGATATAATGCTACCTACGCATGTTGTATATATTTTTGTGCAAAGTGTTGTGTTACTAATATGGCTCAACTTTTTCCCCAGCCAAACATAAGGATGTCAAGATGGGTTAGGAATTAGTGGTTACAACGTGAGTCACTGACCTTATCCATGATGACAGAATCTTAGTACGGAGAATAATGCATCAACCATACTAGCGGTGGTGTTCATTCCTAACATTTTTAGATATTGCCCATTAATCACAAAATTAGATAAAACAAAAATACAAAGGGTGTTGTGAATAAGCACAAAAAAATAATACTCCCTCCGTCCTCTTTTAAGTGTGTTACTTGGGAATTTCAACTATTTTTCTCTCACATCAACTTTTACAACTTTTACATCTACTTTCTATTACTTACCCTTATCAATATAACAATACCCATTAACTTTTTAAAAAGGAATCTATTTTTAAGGACAAAATAGGAAATGTATCCACTAACTTTTCAAAACAGACACCTATTAAGGGACAACCCAAAATGGAAATATACACACTATAAAAGTGACAGAGGGAGTAAAAAAATGCCCCAGTGCATCTTTTATATTTTTCAATAGAGTTACACCTATTTTTATACACTTTTCACATATTTCAACATACTTTGTCAACCTTAATATAAGCCCACTGGGCATATGTTAGCATTTTCTAAGTACAAAATATCCCAATTTTTTATTAAATTTTTTGATTACACTACCTAGTACCTACCCCACTTCTACAGCGCTGCTATGGGCCAAAAATACAGATCACTTTGGAAATATGTAAGCCAAAATTTTTGATCGGAGTCATTTATTTTGGTCAAAATATTATGTAAGCCATCTTTGAAAATAAAACAGCTCGATTAGATATCGATAAGAACGTTTACGAAATATCCAACTACCCGAAAGTCTGAATCAAAGTTGGATGTTTTGTACGTGCCCCCACCGATATCTGTTTGAGTTGAAATCAGAGACCTTAAACAAAATATTCTCCCCGTCCCAAAATTAGTAGTCCATGTCACTATTCTAACTTGATAAAAAAAAATGTTTATATTTTGTAACTATATAAGACTATGTATTTACAAATATGGATCTTATTTGATAGATCTCAATTAGATTTATTAAATTTTTTTTGAAAAATATCAACAATTGAAAAGAGAATCGAAAAAGTGCAAGTGGACTATTAAATTGAGACGGAGATGAGTATTATTCTGAACAACATGTGCGACTCAAATCATCTTGGTGGGACACGTTTCACTGTATGCTTAGATACAGATCCCCTTGTCTGTACTCATGTCCTTTCTGCTCTTACTATCTCTTAAGAGGAATAGAATAATACAGGAAAAAAAAAACTAAAAAAGTGCATCCGACGGTTAAGATTTGTTCGGCATCTTTTTAGTTATTCTGTTAAAAACCTGTGGCTCTTGCTCTTCAATGCATCATACATTTGAGCTAATGATCCCCAAAAAATATCTGCGTAAGATTGATGATGCAACGTGTTGCTGGAATCCTCTCTTACAATAACTTCGTTAATACGTAAAGCTTGTATTAATTTCTTTATTGAAAGTTACAAGTTGACTATGATTGTTTGAAATATTTGATGGCGTAGTTTTGTATTTTCTAGGTCTTGTGTATAGCATGGGCCTTTTTTTTCTTTCTTGGTTTGGGGTGAGACATGGTATTAGACTACGTCTAATAATAATAGGGTAAATTTCACTTATACCCGTCGTGGTTTAGGTTTAGGTAATGTACAAATACAACTTCTCACGCTCACTTTGTTGAATCCGCACCCCTTGTGCTTTATAAAAATTACATCCGCACCCAATTTTGTCCATGTTAATGGAGGTGTATCTCACACACCTCTTGTGAAAGTACGAATGGTTACGACAATTATTTTGTGATAAAACTACCTCTAGCAATCCTTAAAAGTTTTGGGTTTGAAGGTTTGATTTAGGGCTACCAAACAGTGAGATCTGAAGAAAATGAACTCCGACGAGATTTTTTTTCCCTGGCGCCATTTTAGGATTTAGGTGAGGTCCCGTTTTCGATTGGGGTTTGGAACACAATATGGACTGGTTAAATTCAACGAAGAAGATGATGGCATAGTAGACTTTTTATCGTTTATGTTAATGTTGCGAGGTGGATTCTGCATTAGTTTTCCGTTAATTAGGTGCACATGTAATTTTTCACAAAGCACAGAGGTTGGAGATGCTTCAAAGTGAACGTGAGAGGTTTATTCATGCATTGCCTAAACCTTAGGGGATATAAGTGAAGTTTGCCCTTCTTAATAAATTCATGATGAATTAAAATTACCATTTTTGTAGATAGAAGAGTAATGCTAGGGACATATCAAACCGTACATCCATTTTTATGTCCCTATCACAAGTGATGACTGATGCTAAGCTCAACAACACTATTTAGAGGGTTCCGCCATTACATATGTGAGAATCCCTACCACAAGTGATGACTGATGCTGAGTTCCACAATACTATTTAGAGGGTCCCGCCATTACTTATGTGAGATGATGTACATTTGATGTGTCGTAGTATTTTTAAATATAAAAAGTGCATAAAAGGGGCCGCTTGGATAAATAAACATTGATAGTGGTTTCATGTGTTCTTTTTAAGGTATCAAATCCCCTCCCCCACCGCCCCTTCCACCTTCTTCCAGCCCAGCTCCTCCTCTCCTTTACTTCTTCCCCTCTTGGATTTGCCGGCAACTCCCCATGCATGGCGGGATCTGCTCTCCTTCCAGTGTGGGCGGCCAAAATCTTGATTTTTGGATCAAGGGGAGACCGATCTAGCCTCCCACACTGACGGCAAGCGGCGGCGGCGACGTGACAGCGGCGGCGATGACACCGGCGGTTTGTTTATGATTTTTTCCGGTTTGATTTTGGTAGTTGTAGGTTTGTTTTGATAGATTTTAGGCTTTTTTTTGTTTTGATTTGTGTACTGTACGTTTGATTTAATGAATTTTCTACCTCTTCATTCACAAAAAAAAAAAAAATTAAGCTTGGTTGAAATTGTTTAGTACTTAACTAATGTTGTTTTAATTGTGTGAATTTGCGTGCAAGTGTTATTATCTATTGACTACTCCTATTTGCTTCGCACATGTAACTTTTTCCCTTGAGCAAACTGACACAATAACTGAATAGAAAAATGCATCACGAGAACTAATTAATGGAACATGCATCCTGTAGGACGGCATCGCACTATAGGATTATAATGCTGCATCCGAGTTGTTAATAGCGCAATGAACTGTTCGCATTAATACAAGGTTTTTTCAATCGGAAGACTGGACCGGCTCAAAGTCTCCATCCTAGAAAGAAACAAAAAGTAGGTGGGTTTACGTTTGCCATAAATTAATGAAAGTGTCATTTTTTTTTTCATTTTTTAATTTCTTGTTAAATTTCTTGAACTACTCAGTCATCGTTGTAAGAAGAATCTAAAAGGAAAAATTATGACTAAAAGTTAAAAAAAAAATCAGTAAACAAAAAAAATCATTTTTGTCTTTTAACTTCTTTTAATTTTCAGCTATACTTTTACGTTCTTATGATTACGCTCGTAGAAATGAATACTTAATCTCAAGTATTGTTCTAAAGGAGTAATTCAATAAAAATATCCAAATCTTTACAATATATCAATCAATTTAGCACAAAACCGTCTCTATAGTTGCATTTTTTGGGGTAAACCGTCACAGTGACACCAGGGTTCGAGCCTTGACAGAGGTGTTTAGAGTTTAGGTTATGAATAGCTTTTAGGAATCCGGGGGACTGTCACAGGTGGTGTAGTGACCCCAAAACGGTGTCATCTCCTCTCTTTCTTTCTTTCTTCTCCTCTGACTTCTCCGTACTCTCTCTCTCTCCTTTTTTTTTTATATTTTTGAAATAAAAAATGTATAACTTTTATTTTTCACATCCGATGTTGAAAAAAAATACTACACATTTAAAATCTACTCGACGACATCTATTAAACAAGACCAATATTGAATATATAATTATGTATAGAAAAAATAATTGAGTTTGAAATTGAGAATTTCTCTAGGTTTTTTTGAAGAACCAAAAATACCCAGAGAATTTCTCTGGGTTTGAGCTCGTGATTTTTTGAGATTGTGAGTTTCACTAATCTCAAAATCACTTAGCTTGTGATTTTTTGGCTCGTTTATTTTTTCAAACTCAATTATTTTTTCTATACATAATTATATATTCAATATTGGTCTTGTTTAATAGATGTCGTTGAGTAGATTTTAAATGTGTATTTTTTTTCAACATCGGATGTGAAAAATAAAATTATAAACATTTTAATTTCAAAAATATAAAAAAAAGGAGAGAGAGAGAGAGAATAAGAGAGAGAGAGAGAGAGAGAGAGAGAGAGAGAGAGAGAGAGAGAGAGAGAAGTCAGAGGAGAAGAAAGAAAGAAAGAGAGGAGACGACCCCGTTTTGGGGTCACTACACCACCTGTGGTGACTTGGTCACCACATGCCCCCCGGATCCAACTTCTAGACCTCCTTTGGTTTTACTCCCCCTAATCCCCCATTGATGTATATCGAATGACAAAAAAATATATGCATATATATGTATGCCCTTTAGGCTATGTTTGGATGATCGGAATCTTGAGTAAGAATAGAAATATGACTACTGAGAATTTTTTGGACTAATCCAAAATAGACAATCTATTTTGGATTATTTTTGTCTTTATTAAAAAAATTTAGTTTGGTTCGTATTTTTTTTTCTTCCTAGTTTATCTTGTCGGGACGAAGCAACTAAGCAAAAAATTAATGCAAAACTACCAAAATTTGAATGAAGATAAAAAAATAAGCTGGCTTAATTATTAAACAAAAACAGCCAAACCCACACAAGATTCAAAAATATTGGCAAAAACAGTGTCAACGCTAGCTAGTTAAAAAACACACATCAGATAGAAAGAAAATTCCATCGATCACTAGATTTAAGCCACATTAAAAATGTTGGCTTTTCCTCAACTTATATGATAACGGTGTCAAAAAGTTCCAAAAAGAAAAGAAAAAGAAGTAATAGCCTGTAATGTAAGAGTTGTTGTCGATAAAAAAAAAAAAGGTTGTGAAATTGCACAAAAAAAAAAGAAAGGTCGAGCAATTGAAAAGCCTTCATATATATCGCTTGAAATCAACTCTCCAATCATGATTGCAATATTACCAGTTGGGTAAACAACTTTCAGGACAAAAAATGTACATTTCGGAGATTTAATTGTAAGTATCCATCCATGGAAGCTTATAAAAGAGAGGCCAATCAATTTTGGTGTTTGGTCAATTGCCACTTGTTGCCAATTTTGCCCTATCCATGGAGGCTTATAAAAGAGAGGCCAATCAATTTTGGTGTTTGGTCAATTGCCACTTGTTGCCAATTTTGCCCTCCAATTGGAAATTGCCCCATTGGTTTTCTTGTAATTATGCCATAATGCTATGCCCTTTTGGTCTTTTGGCTATGTATGGCTAAATTACGCATTTCAGTCCCTGGAGTTTGTTGCTTTACGGATTTGAGTCCCTAGAGTTTGTTGCTTACACATTTGAGTCCCTAGAGTTTGTAAACCAAAATACACACGGGCATCACACTCGTGCAACGCACGAAGCCGTTAAACTAGTTTAATAAAAAGAGTAAAGTGGTTCTTTGTTTTTCCTCAAAATTCTTTTTATCACCCTTTAATTAGCCCTCCATTTTTCTATTTTTATTCTTGCTAGTTCGTTTTGACTGTAAAGAACTCGTGGGAATTGAAAGGACAAGCAAGATGAAGGGAAGGGAAATGAGCATTGAGGGGAGAGATCAACCCCATGGGGCAGCTTAAGTGACAGCAGAAATGAACTGTAAACTCAAGTATACTAATTAAGTTTAAAACTTGACAACTTCTTGGGATCAGGATCACAAGAGAAAAATCTCATGTGAATCTTCTAATCCCGACGTGGATGATCTGCTTTTGATTGGATTGGAGTGGAAAATAGTTGAGGTGAGTGTTATCTGGCTCGGACGACTCCTGAGCCCTGATCATTGAACCAAAAAAAAATGGAAAAGAAAAGTAAGAGGGTATTTTTGTCTACAACAACAGGTGTTTTGTCTCATTATTAGTTACTCCAATTATGATCACAAACATTTGTCCTTAGCACGTATATTAACAAAAGCCATTTAAGTTTCCACTACTGTCTAAACATCTAAACAGTATTTTCAGTATTTTTATTTGTTATATATATTGTGAAGACAAGTCATTCTTTTCACATATATTGCAAAAGTTTCATTTAGCCAGGAATTAAGGGGGTGTTCCACTAAGAGAGTTTTTTGATTTTTTGGTTTTTCAAGACTTTTATGTGATGTATTGTAAGAGGGTCAGAGAGTGACTGCCTCGGTTTTAAGAATAAGTTGACTTTTGATTTTTTTGAGTTAGCGGAATAGGGCCTAATACAATATACCTGAGTGGTTAAGTTGTCATTAATGAACAATTTAATATATACTTCGCTCAGTACACATGAAATCCACAACTTTGCTTCTGAAAATCATCACTCTGGAAGGAAAAATGGAAGTAAATATTACAGTATGAGAGCCATATGGTTTTCGTCAACTTGAACACGTCTATATCTATTCAATAAAATGAATTCTTGCGTCATGCAATTTGTGGTATCCCAACATTACGTTTTACTTTCTTGTTTAAAAATATATGGTATTTAGGTCAACTTAGGCGTATCAACTTGAAAGATTAACTAACCTTCTTGAAAAAGTCAAAACTTGAAAGATTGACTGATCTCTTGAAAAGTTCAGAGCTTGAAAAATTTCAAACATGAGACTGTAAGTCCTAAAGTCTCATGAAATTCCCCGTTCAGCTAAGTGACTTTTTGGGCTTTTTTAATTGATATATTATAAGAAATGACATACCTCAAAAGCGCACACACTCACTTTTTTTTTTGGTACTGCGGAAGTTCAAAATACTGAAAGGAAAACAAAGTCATAAGAAACAAATAGGAAGCCAAAGCAGGCTAACAACCAGGAAGCTAATCCTTACCACGGCTCCTTTCGAGCCATTCATCGCGCACAAAGCTTCGAACCGATTGGGGAGACGTCTCAGTCACTACCAAGTTTCCATGTTGCTCTGCCCGTAACCGAGCCTAGTGATCAACATAGTAGTTTGCTTCTCCGCCCTTATCTAGATATGCGTGATAATGGATTGTGTGAAAGCGCACGCACTCTCAGTGTGTGTATGAAAATACTCCAATTTTAACATCACTATTTCAATTCTCGGGTTGTAATTCTACATGCTTGGAGCATCTCCAACGGAAAACTATTTTAGATTTAACAAATGGTTTTGTCATTTCTTGCTAGGGTTGTGATCAAATGGCTGGAGCCAGAGGGGGGGGCCAGTAGGGGCGGTCGCCCCTGCAAGAAGAAAAAAAAAACCTCTAGTTTTATATAGGAAAAAAAATATTTCCTATGAATTATATAAGCTCGCCCCTGCAATGTGTTTTGGAAAAAAAAATCGCCCCTGCGTAGGGAAATTTCTGGCTCCGTCACTGGTGACATGTGTATGTGATCCATCCAATGGTTACAAATGATAGTGGCCAAATAATGGTTTTAGCACCGTTGGAGCATTTGTGCCAAATTTTGACCAAGTACGTACTTTTTTTTTTGCCGAATAATACTTTATTAAGCAAAAAAATGTCTTCAGCTCTTAAAAAAATGGCCAAAACCATTGGAGATGTTTTTAGACCCGTTTGATCCAACTTTTTTTCGATTTTTTGGAACGGTGATTTTTTAATGTTTTTTCTTAATTTTTATTAGATTCGGATCAAAACTTTCATCACAGTTTTCATATCGATGAGATGAATCGAAAAAGCATAAAAATTTTTGACAAAAGTTGAAAAAAAAAAACACTTATGACAATGGACTTGGTAAAACATACGGTCAATTCCTATACCCAAAACCACTGAGGTGACAATCTAGTTGGTCAAAGTGAGTGAGATAAGATTTCTCTCTCTTCTCATGCATGGACCTGTCAGGTTTGAATCCCTCCCATGCCAATTGCTTGGACTTGGATGGATTTACGTGGAGGGCCTTTAGTCAACTAATCGTCTATGTCGTGCTGTGGTGACGGCCTATCCTCTCGGACAGTTTTTATGGCTCAACCGGACGTCGACATTCCATAGCGAGCCAGGAACCCCGATGGTTACGTTCATGAGGGGTTGCTACACTAGTTGCCCCGTTCTTCAGTTCAAAAAGAAAAAAAAAAAATTCTTAACACCCCACCCCCAACCCAAAAAAAAAAAAAAAGTTACTAGTACTCCAGTACGACTAATTAAAAAATGGGCTCAACTTTCTTTGGTCTGCCCCAAGGGTACTTACAAGTGGCACTAACCACTCTTCTACGCGCGTTGTATAAACTCGTCAGCTGAAGACATAGCGCGCGTGACACGATACGTAAATAAAAACAGTGAAGGGCGGCTGAGAGCTGCAGTGAAGAGTAAAGCGTATCTGGCGCAACTATAATGGTGGACCCCCCAAAGGAAAACGTTGAAATAGCGCTACACGACAAAAACAAGAGCCCAGAGTGGACCCCCCTGAGAGATGAAGAAACTGCGTAGAGTAGTACTCTAGTATAAATGGTGGAGGCGGTGGGTGGGTGTGTGTCTTTTATCGGGAATTACAGTATCCCAATACTTACAGCAAACCCAACAGAGGATGCACAAATTTTTCTAGAGAGAGAGAGAGAGAGAGAGAGAGGGTTTCAAGGGAGGAGACATGCCCAATTCCATTCCAACATTTCTGTTTCTTGCTCCTTCAAAACTTACCAGATCCCAAAGGTTCTCTCTCTCTCCTCACTCTCTCACTCTCTCTCTCTCTCTACACTTTATCTATTTATCCATACATACATAAATATATACATGTGGGTGTGCAGTGTATACAGCAGTTTCGTCTTTTTATCTTGCGGGTTTAATTTATATATTGATTCGTGTGCTCTTTCATTAGTTACTCTGTTTGATTGCATGTACGAGCAGTTGCTGTTTGTGGATGAGAAAACGAGATTTGTGATAAAACTTTGTTGCTATTTTTGTGCTATGTGCTTTTGTTGTTTTCTGGGTTTTTAAGATATAAACTCTTTGATTACCCAAACAAGATAGAAACTCTCTCTATATTCTGTTTTCTTGATTCCAAAGGGGGACTCTGGCATTGACTTTTGATGGGTTTATTTGATTGTTTTCCTATTTTACAGCTCCAATATTATTAATCTGTTTTCTCTTTTCTAGATTTAGATTACTTGCAATCAGGGTTGTTCCAGTAACTGACTTAGGTTGTTCCAGAAACTGACTTAGATCTTAAGTTGGCTTTTGAGTTGTTGTATTACGAGAGAATAACCAGTCCCGCAAAGCGCAATAAGTCAGATTTTAAGTCAATTTGGGAATAAGTCGGTTTCTTAATGTTTGTACATTTTCCTGTTTGGCTCTCATCAGTTAGGTTTGGGGAGTAAGGAGTTTTTGGTAATCGAGTTATTGAGCTGGATGCTTGTTGATTTTCAGTTGTATTTATTTGCTTTTGTGCCCAAGTTTACACTTGGTCTATTTGATGCTTATATAGTTGTATATTGGCAACCCTTACCTGAATAGGTTCATAGGGGACATATATATTCTCCTCCTGTCAAACATTTATTTCATCTTTCATCTTGGTTGATACTAATTTTGAACCTTTATACGATTTTTTTTTTGAGAGCGTACCAATCCGTGAAATGGGATCCTTTTATTTTGGTGTATGTAATAAGTTGAAAACTGTTTGTAGGCCTGTTTGTGTTGTTTGCACTTCTCATGATTGGAAATTTGAACTTGGATGAGTCCCCTTGGTTGGTTCAAGCATATTGCCCTTGATGCATGGAGTTTTTCCCTAAAACTTGTACTTACCCGCATTTGCAATTGCACAACTCTTAAAAATTCTAGTTCTAAATTTGTGAATAGTGGTATCTGGTATTTGCCAATCAATTCTAGTTCTAAATTTGTGGAGAGTAGAATTTGGGTAGTTGCCAATCAAGTATCGAGAAAATGATTGATTTCACCGATTTTTCTTCACGGAGCTCGCGTGTCCGTGTTTGCGTTATTGCACTAACTGAAACATTTGTTCGAGCACTTATCATTTCCCATCATGTGTGCTTTGCTGAATACCATTTAAACCATCGATTTCTCTACGGACTATTTAATTTGCTGGAGCCAGTCCTATTCCTTTTATGGGATTTTTTTATTCATTGGGCTGAATTATGCATTAAGATATATAACATGCAATAAATACTAATAATCTTGCATTATTAGTTGTTTTGGTTGTCCACCATTTGAATATTTACTTGAAAAAAATCAGGGTTGGGAGCTAAACTTGTTTTGTTTAAGAAAATTTGTTGGGCTTTAATTATGCTTTACATTTTATTTGATGTAGCTTTTCGAACTTAGTTTTTAGTTTTGATTTCGTACCCAATCTTCTATGTGCTAGAGATGATTGGTTAACTCTTAACATTTTGCTGACTTTCATGATTGGAAAGGACGAGAAATGAAGTGAAAGGGTTTTTGTTGTTACTAATTTCGTCCCTGTTCTGATTTTATTTTAGGATTGATTGAAGATACAACTCCTATCATTCAGGATACAGCAATGATATAAATGGCTATACAAGTTCAAATTTTCCCCGACAAAGGTTTTGAGCAAAATCCTAATTCTTCAATGTCCCATTTTGCTATTAACTGCCCATCATGGTGGAATTCACATGAACAACTACTCCCCCAGTCCTCGTCCAAGCATTTTAGCTTGAAAGTAGAATCACCATCACAATTGTGTCATCAGACAAAGCATTTAGGCCTTCAACGAAAGGACCAGGATTCATCGTCAACTCAATCAAGTGGTCAATCGCACCATGAAGTTTGGAATATGGCGGGGACCAATTCTCAAGATCAATGCATTTCATTGGAACCTGGTATTGATGCATTACGTTTTTCGTAATTTTTGTACTGGATCATTCTTTATTTGTGTAAGTGAACAAAGAAGTTTCCCCTTCATAAAAATAAAGTTCATCTGGTTGTATTATGTTGCATCCATTTTGTTTCACGGGTGATCTTCACATTGAATACCACCTTTGATCAAAGGTACTTGGAGGGTGATATTAAGTACAAGTACTGGAGCAGCTGTAGTTGTCCGTACCCTGGAACTTTGAGGTTATTGTGACCATACAAGGCACCAACTGTTGTGATTAATGTAACTGTGTAGGGATCTAGTTCCATATAAGATTGTCATCAATTTGACATTAGTTTCCTTGATGTCATCATTCCCATAAGATAAGGCTTCCTTTTGTTTATTTATGATGACTCAGGTGTTCGGGCCAACTTATGTGCACTTGGATGAATCCCTAGAGACCGAATCCCACCGTCCACTAGGCGGGAGTCCGATTAAAGTCGGGACAAAGTCCGTGTGGACTGGCCAGTGGCCACAAAAGAGTTGATAACACCTATGAGGTTTTAAACCTGTGACCTTAGGAGGGAGCAAACCCGTAAGTTCCAAACCTTGACCACTAGGCCAAACCCTTGGGTTAAGATATGGCTTCCGTTAATGTAGCATTAGGAATTAGCTTAACAATTGGGGCCATAAGTTGTGGCTGTATCAACTCCCAGTTCTTGGACATTGTGGTTCATTTTACTCTTGGACCCAAGACAGAAAAAGGAGTAAAAGACTTGATTTGCTTGACATCTGCATATTATCCTCAATTGCTGTATTTTCGAATTGCTATATCTTAATAATTAACTGAAAAGTGTCCATTTATTCAGTTCAAGAAAGTGATGGAAAGCATATAGAAGGTCAAATGAAGCCAGTTTTCTTTATGGGCCATCCAGATTTTGCCACGAGTTCTTCGCAGATTAATCATAGCCAGTCAATTGTAAGTTGATCTCTTACAAATGGCTTTTGTTTATAGGTTTTCTTGTTCACCTAAACCCTAATACTTGCGGCCTGAACATTTCAGAATTGCATTCCTTCACAGATTGATCCTAGCCAGTCAATTGTAAGTTGATCGCTTATGGATAGGTTTTGCTTTTAGGTTTTGTTCCCTACCCAAAACCTAATACTTAAAGGCCTGAACATTTCAGAATCGGATTCTACATCCATTTGCTGATCCTTATTGCGGTGGGTTATTCGCTGCCTATGGACCACCAGCTATAGTAAGTACTTTTGAGCTCAATATTTGTGTTTTTGTTGGTTTTAGACATTATGCATGGGCCTTCTGTTTGGGTTCTAAAAAATTCCAGAGCTACAAGAAACTCTAATTACCGTTATGGTATCGAGTTATTTCCGCCAGAGTTCATAAGGAACATAACTTACCTATAGGTTATTTGATTTGTTTCAACTGTTTGCACTAGTAGTGTGAAGGGTTTTCGTTTCTTTCCTAGTTTCCTTATCTTTCCCCCATAATTACTCATTTCACATCTTTCTATATTCCTACTTTGTCACCTGATGGATTCTTATATGGTAAGGTTTGTTTGTTACGTACCATGCATGCAATGAACTCAATGTGTTCTTTTAGTTTTGTTTTGGGTTTTTAAGTCTCGCGTACCGGCCGACCCTAAACTTTTGGGAGCCTGAATAGAACATAACAAATCAGAAGATGTAATTAGGAAAAATTATAAAGTATGGTACTTCAGCTCATATATTAACAATTCAATTTACAAAAACGAAGAAAAACTAAAGTTGCAACAAAGTTCGCTATGTTTCTCTATCAAAACATTTCATTAGCTGTTTTTTTAAAAAGAGAATTAAGCTTATTTATCATCTCATTTTTCACAAATATGTTAATTAAACATTTTTGACTAATTTATGTTCAGTTATTGTGGGTCCCTAAATATAAAAATATAGGAGTAGTATTTTGTTCGGAATTGGTGTTAAAAAAGTTGGACGTTAATGGATTACGGTAATGCAAAATAAAGTAGAAGTGAGATATATGTTAAACAATGCAACCAAAACAAAACTAGGGAAAACGAAAAATAGGTGTTATGGAGTCCTGGACTGTGAGCATGTACAGGTGACCTACATGTCAACCACTGGCCCAGCAGCTGTATTATCTGATCTGTAACGTTTATGCACTCATACAAAAAAAAGGACAGCCGTTTCTAAAACCAGGGAAAATTGAGGGAGACACAATGATGGAGGCTCGAAACGAAGATCTGCTATGTAGGTGAAGCATCTGTACACCACTTGGGTGCAAAATTGTTAACAAACAACCCGCACTAACATTTATGGGGGGCATGTGCCGCCATGCCGGCTTTGCCTAAGGCCTGGGTTTGATTCTGCAAGTCTCATTGCCTGAGAAATAGGAAAATTCTTGAGGCAGTTGACTTTTGTGTTCTTTTATCAAGTTGACAGAATAGTCGTTGAGAACTCATCTATTTTTATGTTGCTTGGGACCTGTAAGCAGTACCAAATTAGATATTTATTGCTTACTTCAGTCATAAATAAAAGTGGTCAACTTTGAGGCAAGTTCTACATGTGTTTGGTGGTTCATGAGTTGGTTTTGGTGTCACTTTCTTTCCGCTTGTGGATCTGGATTGCCATGTTATATATGCTTTTTTTTCATGTCGACTACAAATAATGGGACTTTTTTATCTGATTATTGATTCCATTATTTTTCTTGTGATGCACTGGAATCAGATATTCTTGATTCCAACACTTGAGCTTCAATCATTTTGTAGGAGAATATACTCTCGTGATTCTGTGTCTTTTTATTTTTATTTTTATCCCATAATGTTCTCTGGCACCTGTTGCTTCTACATTGTGATTTCTATTGCAAAATTGACCAGGTGCAGCAACAGATGGTGGGAATAACTTCTGCGAAGGTCCCACTGCCTCTTTATATAGCAGAAGATGGCCCTATCTATGTCAATCCGAAACAGTACAATGCAATCCTCAGGAGGAGACAAATGCGTGCAAAGCTTGAGGCCCAAAACAAGATAGCCAAAGCTAGAAAGGTTTGTTCTTTGTGAATTCTCAGCTTTGCTTGAAAGTTGTCCTCTCTTGATACATCTCAAGTCGCCTTGAGTCGAGTTCATTAACATGTCAAAGACGAGTCAAGCTCGGATAGCTTGGTTTGTTTTACTGGTTTAGATGTATCTGTTATCGCTGGATCGTATCTCCAAATTGACCACAATGATTCACTTCTCTAGACTACTTTTGTTTTCAGTTGAAACTTGAAAACAACGGTAGGTTAACAGCCGTTTTTGATTAATGCAGCCTTATCTTCATGAATCGCGGCATCAGCATGCATTGAACAGGGTCAGGGGTTCCGGGGGACGCTTTCTCCGGACTAAAAGCGACCAAAAACGGGATCTGAATCCTCCCACTGATACCCGTTGCATCCCAAGATCAATTCCCTCTGGTCAAAATGGAGACGCACCGAAGTGTAATCCAGAAACTGGCAAATCTGGTGCAATATCAATCCCCTCCTGCTCTGGCACCACAAGTGTAACCAATAGTGATGTCATTTACTGGCAGCCGGATCGTGGGTTCTCAACCACCTCTCATGGAGCTCACCACTGTGCTCCAGTCGTTCGGTGAGGTGGGAATGAGGAGCAACACGTTACTAGCAGTGGCAATTCATCCTTGGCTTATGTCACCTTTATTTTTAACCGCTTTGTGATTATTATTGTTATTATTGCAAGAAGCGTCAAGACGCCGTTTTTACTGAATTACTCTGTATTGCTTTGTTTCTTCTGAAAGAGGGAATGTTCTTAATGAGGTTAATATGTTTCTGATGTCCACGGTTTTGGGATCCATTGTTTTCGTATTGTTGGAAAGCAATTCATATGAAATTGGACAATTGGTTTCGACCGGCCCAAAAAAAAAAAAAAAAAAGGGAAGGGAACCCAATTTATCTAAAGGCAAACACTTCAGAGATTTTTTTTTGTCAAATAATTGATCGTAGCTTTTTATGTTCTGTAAGTATTTTTTTACGAACAATGATACATACACACCCTTTGTGCCACACTCTACCACACCCTCACTCACATGTGGGTGGGGACCATTCATGTGGGGATCACCCACATGTGAGTGAGGGTGTGGTAGAGTGTGGCACAAAGGGTGTGTATGTATCATTTTTGTTTTTTGAATCTTTCTGTGATAAGCGAAGGATATGGGGCCACGGCCACCCCAATTTGAAAAACCCAAAAGTTATAGAGTATTTTATTTTTTTACATATTCTCTTATTTACCATGCCGGGTTTTTCACATATTGCTACTCCTATATGATAGCACGGGTTATCGACTAAGTTCCTAAAAGTGGAACTCCAAATGGAAGTTGTCCAGCTTGACATGTTGTCATTTGTGAACCTGGACATGATGTGTGCTTGAGAGAAGATACATGCATGGCTCTCTATAATTTCTTTTGTATAGTATTTTTTACCGAATGCGGGGGCTCTGCTATTCCCATAGATCGGCAGGCCTTGCCAACCGCATCTAGAAACCGTCCATCTCAGCTATTAATGGTCAAGATTTAAAATAAGACTCTTTCCATCCAAAACACTTTTGAACAGTTCAGATTGCGGTTGGCTGGGCTTGCCAACTCAAAGGGACAGGCTGGGGGAGGGAGCTATTGATTACACACATGTAAATTCTTAGTATTCACATCAAAATAGCCAAAAGGGTTAGTCCGACTTCTGGTTGGTCGTGAATTTACTGTCCATACGATTGATTAAGGTTCAATTCTTCGGATGATGCCGCAAGATAGTAATTTGTTCTGACCTGCCGAAAGAATTGCAAGAATGTAGTTTGTTGTGACCTGCCGAAAACTCACCAGAATTTTTCATGTAATTGTCACCATCCCAGATTACAATTATGCCCACGGTCGTCTGATTTTAGTGTAGTAGTGGGACCGGTTGCCCTCTCGTGCGATAAAATGTCCAATAATGTATCATTATTCTAAAATGTCCAGGTCTAATGTGCTCATTTGGACTTTTTGATGATGTGTGACCAGGTGTCTTCTTATGCCCAAAAGCGGGGATGGTGCCGTGCAGAAAATATGCTGCATTGTAAAGTACAATCTGAGCCATCCAAGCTAAACACAAGAGAACAAAAACTACGGTATTCTTTTAGAAAAAAGAAAGCAAAAATAAAATAAAAATGGATATGCCAAAATATTGGTGTTCAGGAGTGGTGATTCAGTGTTCTAGGAGTGGTAGAAAGAAGGATAAGGACACAACGTGACAATTCCACAAGAGCATCAAATAATTGGTCTTTCTCAGCTATATTTGTTTACTGAGCTAACAATGCTCAAGCAAACAGTGTCCTTATCAATTGTGGAACTACCGAGATAACTGTTCTCACAAAAGGCCGTCGGATCAATTAATGGCTGGATATATCCTTCATTTGATTTGGCTGTGTTTTTCTTGTTTATCTTGTTTTTAATTGGTCTTTCTCAACTATATTTGTTTGATCTCGGTAGGTTGTAATAGTTGTTATTAATGAAATTCTTCCAATTCCTCTTAAAAAACAATGCTCAAGCAACTTGATTTTTTCAAGATTACTCTGTTCATCGAGCTGCAAAGTGTACAATTTAGATTATGTTTCGAACGCTCTCTGAAAAGTGTACGATTCAGATTATGTTTTGGCTCGGCCTGCTCGGGACAAGAGGCCCTCTTGACCCAGTTAACATTACACAGTACCATCAGAAAAATAAACTGCAGACATAACTTTGGTGAACTAATCATTTTTTTTTATCGGAAAAGATTTCATTTATCTTTGAAAAGGGAAACGAAGATTAACGGATCTTCGCAAACCAACAAAAAGTCACCCCAACCAAAACTAAATGGTCAGGAAAAAGCCAACAAAATTAAGCACCACAAGCAAAAACGAAGACCACACACCCGCTAAAACAAGTCAACCAACTATAACCAAAAGGAACAAAAGCCAAAAGAACAAGTCACTCGAAAGGGTTCGATGGATCGAGCTGTGCATTGAACGGCTTGCTAGAAAGACGATGATGGGTTTTGCTGGTCTTCTTCGAATGTGAAGAGTGTCGCCATTGGAGAGAGAGAGAGAGAGAGAGTGGTTTGATTTGGAAGGTTGGAATTGGGGTTTAGGGGTTTGGGAGGAAAAGGGTGAGGGAGGAAGAGTAGCGAAGAGTTCCAATTAAAGATAAAGGTATATATATTCTCGGTTTGCGCAAAATTTTGAATCCAAAGACCTATCAGATCCCATGCACGGGTCTCATCTCTCATGTGAGAGGGGCGTTGCAAATAACCGTTGTATTGAAAAAAATTTCATACAAGGGAAAAAATTTCAATGCAATGGTTATTTATAACGATCTCTCACATTATACGAATCTCATGAATGTGTGGATCCCATCTCATGTGAGAGAGACGTTGCAAATAACCGTTGCATAGGAAATTTTCTTGCATGATTAAGGGAGAAATTTTCAATGCAAGTTATTTGTAAGGACCTCTCACATGATAACTCATATATGTATGAGTCCCACCCCATATGAGAGAGACGTTACAAATAACGATTGTATTAAAAAAAAATTCGTGTACAAGGCTCTGTAAAGCTCCGTTCAAATTACAGAAATGTATGATTCCTCGAGTCAACAACCAAGCCACTTTTCACAAAGCAAATGACTACTCCAACCGTGCAATCATGATGTTCCGTAAAAAAATTGGAACTTCAAAATGGATTAACTAGAGAGGTTAAGGGGTGTTCCGTTAAGTGATTTTTTGGTTTTTTAGTTTTTTAGTCTAAAATTAAAACTTGTTCCGCTAAGTGGTTTTTTGGGTCTTTAGTTTTAGTTTAAAATTAAAACTTGTTCCGCTAAGTGGTTTTTTGGTTTTTTGAGTTGTGTTACCAAATTACCAATCTGCCTTCGTACCCTAACAACTCCTAAATGCTTGTTTTTTTTAAAGTCATGGGACACACGAACGTGAATGGGTACAGAACTTCCAATTTTTTTTGCTAATCTCATCTTCTCACAAGTTTGTCTTTTAATAAATTTTTCAGATGATTAAAAAATGAAAACAAGTTGATCTGCTTCCGTTATAAATTTTTTTTGACAGACATATAAGGGGAGGGCAAATTTGTAATTTTACATTAGTAAGACGTGTTTTGGCTGATGATACCAATTTTTTTTTTTAAAGGTTAGGCCCCGTTCCACTAACTCAAAAAGTCAAAAGCCAGCTTATTACGCTTTTCGAGACAAGTCATCCCCTCACAATACATCACATAAAAAATCACAAAAAGTCAATGCGTTTTTCGAGTTCTCACATAAAAAACCCCAAAAACTAAAAAACCCAAGTTAGTGGCATTAGTGGAATGAGTTGGTTTTTTTTGGGTTGTTTTTTGTTAGCGGAATGAAGTAGTTTTTTGTTTAAAAAAAACTGGTTTTTTTGGGTAGTTTTTTGTTAGTGGAATGAAGTAGTTTCTGAATTAAAACTGCAACTGGTTTTTTTTTAGCGGAACGGGGCCTTATAGAACACGTCTCTCTCTCTCTAACATTTACATTTAAAATTCAAATGGTTAATGGATATTTTTTTTGAATATCTGGTCAATAAAATGTGTTCTATTTTCAAAGACTTTCAGAACTGAAGGAATTAATTTTGATCAACAAGTGACAAAGCGCAGGGGCTTCTCACAAAACGGGAAACCTATGGGTATAGACCCATAGGTACATAAAATGTACAGAGCTATTCGGGAACCCATTTGTGGGTCCTATACGGAAGATCTGAACCGATTATTCATCTTAAAATAATTTTCCGACGGACCCCGGGAGAAATCAGCTCGATCCGACTTTTGTAAGTTTATCATAGCGTGTCTATGATAAAAAGCTATATGAAAAAAAAAACCCCTCTAACTAGGCAAAAGAGATATATACATATATACATTTACATCGTTTGACAAAAAGAGAAACTCCAACATATTATAACATCCCACCATCAGTCTTCATATTTTGGAGAATGCAAAAAGGACAACCTGTTGTTGGTTTCTTCTCTCTAAATATCAAAATGAAAAACTCATTCTTGCAAAATTTGTTTTGAAGAGGGGCTGCCAAACATACAAAACTTGAAAAAGAGAAAATAAAAAGTCAAAAATAGCCTCCCCAATACTCCCTTAAAGTTTAACCAAATGCATTTCCTATTTTCTTTCCCAGCAGAAGTTGTAACCAAGGTTCAACAGACTTTTTAAATGTGTGAAACTCCACTATCCTTAATGTACAGTATTATATATTGGGGCTCTCGGCTTGTTTTGCTTTTTAGGGCTATAACAATTTGATCCAAATTTAGTTGAAAGTACTTGTTTTAAACTCGCACGAGTAATCCGGCGCTGACAATACTTTAAAAAAATTTAATTTATATCCAATTTTTATTTTTTATTAGTGTATTTTTTGAACCTAGTGAAGTCGCTAGTATAATGCTAGCGTCGCCCTGCATGTGGTACTCCTCTGGCACCCAAATTTTTCTCCATTTAATATGACAAGACATGGTTGGAGAATAGTTTGTGGCATAGTGAAGGCGAGATTTAAGAGATTGTTATTAGCATGATGATGCCTCCCCTCTTGTAGAGCCAGTCATCCATACGACTTTCTTTTGAATTTAATTAATTGGACACTCTTCTAACGGAAAATGGGATTGGCCCCCAAAAAACAGAGCCGATCCTGATTTTTTGGAGGCTTAAAGTGAAAATTAAACGGGGGCCTTTTTCAAAATCTTAATGAGTAAAATGTAAGTAGGTAAATTACATTTCCAAAAACAAATGGTATTATTCATCAATAAGAGTGACTCCTAAAACGATGTACAATTTTTTTTATTACAAAAGATACCTAGGGGTACTAAAATATGGAGCCCTTCAAATTCGTAGTTTTTTGGGGGGCCTAAATCAACCGCAACGCTCACTTTAGCTCTGGGCTGATTTTGCCTAAAAAATTAATCGATGTGCACATAAGGCCACTCAGACATGTTAGTTAAATACAAATATAATATAAAAGAAGCATATGTAGAGATCAATAATATTCCCAACACTACCAATTGGCAATTGCATATGACTTCTGCTTGTCACTCGGGCGAAGAGGTAACACTATAAATAGGCTTTTTTTTACCTGTTCTTCGCTCTCAAATGAAGCCACCAAAAGTCATTTTAGAAACAGTCAACCCATTGGAATTGTTCGTGAATATATAGTCATTTTAGAAACAGTCAACCCAATCACCAACAAATTATGAACCATATATTTACGAACCACTCCAATGAATTGACTGATCATAATGAAATGACTTTTGGTGGCTTCACTTGCGGGTGAAGAACAGGTAAAAAGCATGTTGATAATAGTATTACCTCTTCGCCTGAGCGACTAACAAAAATCATTTATATAATTGCCAATTGGTAGTTTTGAGAATATGATTGACCTAATCAATCTCTTGTCACAGCCCATTATTATGCAATCCTACTCCACATATGCTTTCTTTTTTTATATTTGTATTTAACTCAACATGTCCGAGTGACGTTGCGCTTACCACGACTAATTTTTTAGGGACCCAATCCCACCTTCTATTAGAAGGGAGTCCAATTAAATTCAAGGTTAAGTCGTATGGATGACTGGCTCTACAAGAGTGTATTTTGTTATTTTTTGAATGGGTGGCTTTGTAAGAGTTGATACCACACGGGAGGTTTTGAAATCTGGGACTTTAGGAGAGAGAAAACTTATAGCTCCCAAGCCCTAAGCCTTGATGTCGAGACCAAACCTTTGATTTATCAAGCAACAATAATTCGCTAGTCAGTTGTCAACTACAAATTGATTTAGGAAAGCTCGTTCACGCATGTATTTCAGAATAAGAAGTTATATTCGTAATTGATATTCACACCCCCAAATTATTATCCACACCCCCTTTTTCTCTTTTAGTCTGAAATTTCACTAAAAGATAAAAAATGGAGGGGGTGGAAATCACTCCCCTACTTTTCAACCAACTAATACTATTTAGTACTCCCTCCGCCCCCTTTTAAGTGTGTTGCCTCGTAATTTCAACTTATTTTCTCTTACATCAACTTTTACAAATTTTACATCTACTTTCCACTACTTACCCTTATCAATATAATACCCCAAAATAAAAATGTCTACACTATAAAAGGGACGGAGGGAGTAGCAATTTGAGATAAAAAGAGAGATCATAACTATCCAAGTTGGACTAGTATGTTGTTGCTAGGCCAATCATCCACAAAAAAACCTTGGTCTCCAAAAACATCATTTGGCGATAAAACATTTTTGTCGCCTTATGCAATGTCTTTAGCAATTAGTCACGGAATGTTCAGCGCCAAGAGATTATCTGGCACAAAATGATTGGCACAAAGCAGAAATCTGGTGGAGACAAAATGCGACAAAAAATATTAGTTGCCTAAGAGAAAACATGTTACTAGCTAATTTTTTGTTAGTGTATTCAGCTACCAATTAAATTACTAGCTGTCGCCAAAGGTTAGTCTGCGGCGACCAATTTTTGTCATTGATGATATCATTTATAAAATTAAATAATATAACATTATATAATGCAGTATATAAGTATGTAAAATATATTACCTATTTGTTATAATATAAAAGAGAAATAAATGTAAAGATAATACATAGTATAAAATATTTTTGTAGAAATGCATAAAGACTTGGGTAGCGCTAGTGAACGTGTTGGAATAAGAAGTGAGAGGTTGATGGTTTAATTCTTTCCAAATGCATGTGCTAGTGAACGTGTTGGAATAAGAAGTGAGAGGTTGATGGTTTAATTCTTTCCAAATGCATGTATGTTTGGTTTATGCTAGAGTCGCCATGTGGCGGGCTGAGGTGGATCCATGTGGCACCCGCCCCAACTGACCTGCTATCTTTTAGCCTAACCACGCGGCTCAAAAGGTTAACCGCAAGTTATACAGTAATCTGGGACGTTCCGTTTTATAACACATGCAATTGTACGTGAAACATGACATTAAAATATTATTTATTAAGTATTAACTTTTAGAGACAAAATACGAGTCACCGAATGTGATACCTTGGGCGACAAAATGTTCTAGCCACCGTATGCCTGACCTTTAGCGACGTTCCTGATATTCCTGATTTTAGTTGGCAAGTACATTCCCAGACGAGGTATTGGCGACAAATTGGGCAACCAAAATTTTGATTGCCAAAATATTAGGGCGACTGAAAACAACCTCTTGGCGGCAAATTTTGTAGTCACGGAAAGCAAATTTTCTTGTAGTGTAGAAACCCTAACTTTTTTTTTTTTTTGCAATGTTTTTTTTTATTTTTATAATCTTAACTCTTGAGCACGAAATAAAAAGATTGAAGGGGCATGGGGACACCGGCATTAAAAGCCACCCAAGACCCACTCTCCAAAGCTAGCAAGAAATCAACCAATGAGGACACCTAAGATACAACGATCTTTGAGTTTTCTTCTATGCAGCGGATTAAACTCACGAACCATTTGTTTCCTGACACTCGAAAACCGTATGAAAATAGTACCTAATAAATATCCGTCAACTGATGAATACAAACAAGTGAAGTACGGATACGTAACGCAGCACTGGTGTATTGGTTTAAGAAAGAAGAAAAAGCATTAGAAGCTTTCGTGCTTTTTTTAATCAATAGTAGTCAGTAGGTTGGATGATAAGCCAAAAAAAATTGTATCTTTAAAAGAAAACAAAGCATGCATTAATAGAGCTAAAATTTACATCAGTTTGTTATACAGAGAGATAATGGCACATTTCATGGAGTAAAAATAGGAGTTCATCTAACTCCCACCTCTGATATTGTGGAGAGATATAAGGAGACTAAGTCTACAGGTAAAAACAGTCTTGCCAATGTAAATTATCTACTTGGGGACTACTCCATAAAATATAAATATAAAATATCTAAAACAATAAATGCAAAATATTACTTCATCCGTTCCAAAATAACAGTTCACTACGAAAAGTTGTGTCATTTTTCAAATCAAAAAATGAAGTACTTCCGTGTATCATTTTTCAAATTTTTTCGCACCGAATTAAAGTTCACGTTGAGTGCTTTAATTCGGTGCGAAAAAATTCGAGAATTGATACGCGGAAGTTCTTCATTTTTTGATTTGAAAAATGGCAAGAGAGAGAAAGTGGGGCTATTATTTAGGAACGGAGGGAGTAAATTAGAACAACAACCTGATCTTACCGTGCTGAGTAGAACTCATTGACTCAACAAAATTCAATAACACAAGTGTTGCACGCTTTCTTAAAGCTCAAACAGATATTTAATATGTTGATCACGAATCGAGTTCTATTGTTTGATATTCTAGGCTGACACTACTAATGAAAGACTTCTTCTTTTTTTCCTCGTCAAAAGAAGAGAAAAGAACACGGCAAGAAATGTTCTAATGAAAGACTCTGTCTAAGATAAGTGACTGATAGGCATATATCCCTTCTGTATGGATAGAATCAGCGGACTTAAGTAAGATATACTCTATTTGTTTATCATCACAAGGAAATATTCTCTGCAGTAACTCTGAAGTACCGTTACCACATACTCCATAAAGCAGTAAAGTATAAAATTTGAAAGTCCGTAGAATTATTTTTATTTTAAATGTCAATTAGTGAAACAGAATTCCCGTATTTCTGCAAGTTGCCACCTAGTAGTTAATCAGTCAAATACTTTACAAATATTTTTAGGCTATGTGCATTTATCTTTTTGTAAAGTCAAAAATTAATAGGGTCCTTCTATTGTCAGTTTATTAGGTCTGATTATAAGCAAATAAGAAAAAAAAAAAAAACAATCTGCAATGTACTTTTTATACTTTTTAACATATCTCCACACATGTACTTTTATATGTTTTTTACAATATCAATACATTTTTTAAACAGTTAACGACAACCCACCGTGCTGATTTTTGAATTTTCTACATCAATATAGGAAGAGAGAATTTTTTTTAGTTTGTTGAAAACAAAAAATTGTGCATTGTATCGCAGTTGTATTAAGTATATTGTGTATATATATCACGGTGGGAAAGAGAGAGAGATAGAAGACACATGAGCTCATTTGATTGTTCAAGTACTTAATTCATTCTCTTCCAACATTAATATTGTGTCCATCCTTAAACATGTATCTCCGTGCACTCCTCTTGTTTCTTTCATGGCTCCGAGTACTACCCACACTGGGCTCAACCAACACCGCCGCCAATGTCGCTGCTATAACCAACAGCAGCTTCTTCGCCGGCAAGCCCGGCTGCCAACTAGAATGCGGAAACATATCCGTCCCTTACCCGTTTGGAATAGGGGCTGATTGCTCCATCGGCCCGCTGTTCAATGTCAATTGCAACACTTCTTACGATCCTCCAAAGGCCTTCATCAACTGCAGCACCGGAGTCCCAAGCTACGTCGAGGTCCTATCCTTCACGGAAACCCAAGTCCGTGTCCCAAGCTTCGTCGCTGCTAAGTGCTACAACCAGACCGGGGCCGTGTCCCAAGACAGTACTGTGTATACTGTCGAGTCGGGGAACGGCCCCACCACGTTTTCGTACACGGCGAATAAGTTCACGGTCGTCGGCTGCGCTGACTTCGGTCAGATCTTCGGGTCTTTCCAAGGCCAGAAGCTCTCTAGTGCATGTACGACCACGTGCTCCAACAGTGTGGACGTGGTTGAGGGGTATTGTACCGGGACTGGTTGCTGCCAAACCAATATTCCAAGGGGATTGCAGGCGTACAAAAGTTCGCTTTCTAGCTTCAACAATCATACCGAGGTTTGGATTTTGAGCCCTGGTACATTACATAAAAAAAAACAAAGAAAGAGAACATGAAAAGACATCCGATGGTTGAGATCCGTTCGGTACATTTTGCAATCGGACGGATCTCAGCCGTTGGATGACTTTTCATGTTCTCTTTCCTGTTTTTTTTTTTTTTTTTTTCATGTATCAAAACACTTTCCCTTGCATTTTAGCTTTCCTTTCTCGTGAAAACCAACACCCGAAAAATAATTAAGGACATCATAAAAAGAAATTTCACTTAGTCTGTGTTTGTTTCAATGTAAAGGTTTATGTTTAGGTTTAAAAAGTATGTTGAAATGTATGCAAAATGTATAAAAGTAAGTGTAAATGTATTGAAAAATGTAAAAGCTGCACTATAAATTTTTTTTTTCTCAGCTTATTACTATC
The DNA here is from genome assembly GCA_036023075.1 of Gaultheria prostrata. Lineage (NCBI taxonomy): Eukaryota > Viridiplantae > Streptophyta > Magnoliopsida > Ericales > Ericaceae > Gaultheria > Gaultheria prostrata. Next base: position 8,812 of record JAXBDA010000648.1, on the reverse strand, counting down.
CCAACAAAATCCTTTCCTAAAAAGTCTTTTACCTGTTAAACAAAACTAGACTAGATTTTGGTGTTTGGCTTCCAACTTAGTAAAAAAAATTTGTCTACCGTGTATGTTTTTGGAACCAAGGGGCCTATAATAAATTGAGTCTGGAAAGCCATTATCATCTCTGTCTCTGACATTTCCTTTATGCTTAGAGAGAATTATAAATTGATAGATACTACAATTTATATTTACATACTCCTACATGAATATGAATGGAGGAATACGCATATCTTTGTGATTGATATACTGCAAAGTCGGAGGAAGGGGAATTTCGACTTCTAGTTAGCTTCCTTCCCTCCGGATCGGATACTGAACACTGCTTTGCCAGAAATGTGAGCGCATGGGTTTGGGAGAATATTTCACGTGTAAAATGGTTTTTTTGCACTTTTTGTGTTCGAACAAGGGAAAATGGATAGAATATTTTTTAGGAAAATGTTTTCCTTCGAAACAAACAGAGCCTAGAATATCAAATAATTTGTACATATCACATTTCGATTTGTATCCGTCCATATGAATCTTGGAAAGATTGATGATCTTGGCAATCTTTAATAAATCAATGGTTTTCGCACCCTTTTCTCTTTTTTTCAAGTCTTCTTCTTAAATATCATAACCACCTGAAAAGTCATTCTCTTCTATCTTATTCATATGCCTCTTACAGGTTTGGTCATTTGATAACTGTGGCTATGCGTTTGTGGGGGAGGAGGATATCTTTCACTTCGGAGGTGCATCAGATCTTTCGGATCCGACTTTCGCGAACCGGATCATGAATAGCGTTCCCTTAGTACTAGATTATGTGGTTGGTGAAAACCAGACTTGTGCCGAAGCCCAAAACTCGAATGCCTATTTGTGCCAGCAGAATACATTGTGCATTGATTCAAATAGTGGCTATGGAGGATATCTCTGTAGCTGCAAGGAAGGTTATAAGGGCAACCCTTATCTCACTCCTGGATGCGTAGGTTTGTTCTCGTTTATGCTATTTTCCATTTCCTAAGTCCACGTAACGCAATGCAGTTGAATATAAATTCGTCCCAAAAACGATACAGACCACCTAGAACATTTCAGTACTCTGTTGGCTTCTATTAAATCTCCAGCTTAAATTATTAAATCTCTAGCTTAAATTATGTCACATAGACACTTGTGAGAGGGACATTTTAAAATCTTCCGATTGATTACTTTTATATAAAATCATAAGTTCAGCATTTTGATTCGTGAACGATTCATTGGCAGATATTGATGAGTGTGAATATTCCAGTCTCAATTACTGTGTTTGCAATGCTATTTGCATCAATACGCCAGGAAGTTACAAGTGTTCTTGTCGACATCATTACTATGGCGATGGACGTGAAGACGGACTAGGGTGCAAAGCCAAATTTCCAGTGATCACGTTCTCTCTAGGTATGTATACACCTAGTTAAATAAAACCTTCTTCAGATCCAATTCTCTTGTAGGAAAAGTCATCCACAACATGGTTGCTAGTTTAACATAGCAGCTATCATAAGTATTTTTGATAGAGATGTCGCGCAATCTCAATTGTTACATAAGAAAGAGTGGTGTATTATACAATCTCGGCCTATATAGGTATCGAGGTTTTGAAATTCCAACATCCTCATCTTTCGCCCTATAGGTAAGATATTAGCCGATATATTTGGGATCTATTGCTCAATTAATTGGTTCAATTGGTTGGGTCATGACTCATGATTGCTATTTCCAGATCTTAACAAGTAGTTGGGAAAAGGGATGGCATTGTTTTCTTTGATGAACTGGGTTTCTCAATTTATGTGGAAAAATAAGCGCTACTCTTGTCGGTTTTTTTTGGGTAAACTTTACTGACCTCGCGTGAAGTTTCTGACTAGTGCAAAGACCTTACCTGAGGTTTTTGTAATACAACTACCATCTTTGCTTTTCAAAAATTTGTAAATTTTTCCCCTCTATGTTACACTGGCTGACTGAATTATCGAAATTGATGACACAATGTATTTTTCACTTCTTAATTCCCATATTACCCCCAAGGACCCTTGTTACTAGTCAGCTAATTAGTAGGGCTGCACAAGGAATTGGACTGTGAAACCGGTCCGAACAGGGTCGATCTGTACGTTTTGAATTGGAATCGTAGATTAATGATCTGGACATGGATTCAAGAATTAGAAAACCGTGACTCGCGCTGTTTAATCCACATATTTTCTTAATAAACAGTACGTAAACAGATTTTTTTGAGCGGCAGACAGAGGCTCAAACAGATTAATACATATTATTGAAGGGATCGGGGCAGAGTGTTTTTACACAGAGTATTGTCATACAAACTTGCAAGTTGTGGTTACTTGCATGATTGGTCCCTATCACACCATTCTAGTTAATCTCCTGAGTAACAAAAAATATCTTATCTTATAACCTTATTCTGTATAAGAATGCTTGAACATAATGAGGTACGAACAATATTTCAAAGTAGTTGACCTCATTCTACGTAGAACGCTTACCAACAACATTTCAAAGTAGTTGGCGACATTGACGGGATTTAGTTTAAGCAGTTATGACTTAATTTTTTTCCTAATTTGTCACATAATTGTATTGAGTAGTTCAGGGAAAATAATATGGGTACACCATTTATGTACACAAAGGTGATGTGGCAGATGAGCAGAAGCCCAATGTGTGGCCAACCTAAAAAATGGCCTTCTCCTCATCTGCCACATCACATTGGTATGCATTTTGTGTGCATTTGTGGTGTAACGATATCATTACACGTTGTTCATATATTTTTACGGATTATATTCAAATTTCATCATTGACACTGTAGTACAATCAAGGAAATTTGTGGGGTTGTTCTAGAAAAATGCCTTTTTTGGAAACTGTATTTTCCCGTTCTATGTTTGGAGGTCATATCCTTACAAGACATCAGCTAAAAAAATCCAAAAACAGTAGTCGTAGAACAAGCCCTTAGCTGAGTTTTTTATAAAAAAAATTGTTGCTGATCAAGTAAAAGGGATGGAACTTCCTCTCCATTTAAAAACTCAACAAGGATATATCGTGGATAAAGAACCTAACCCAAAACAAATTCATGGTAAGTTTAACATGTTAAAAGTGAAAGGAGAAGGAAACAAAACCCTCCAACAAAATCTGAATGAAAAAATAGAAAGAAAAATGCATGAAATAGAGCTCATGAAAGAACTACACCAAAATCCCACACCCAAAAAAGATGTGCAATAACTTGATCAGACTAAGCACCCCTGGTGTAGACAAATTTTCTCCTTCAATGGACATGCATGCAGCAGGAAGTCTCGTCTCTTTTCAAGGGAAAAACGACAAGAAAGGTGAAAAAAGGAAGAATGATATCATATGGGTATTTACTGCCAGTAATCCGTTGGAATAATAATTCTAATTTTCTCTTGTGAATCTCATAACAAAATACTGCGCACAAAATAGCTTTTATTTGTTTTTAGTAGAGATTATCTAATGAATGAATCTATACCTAAATTTTCCGCAGGATTAAGCTTTGGCTTCTTGTCATTGATGATTGTTGTAACTTGGCTATACTTCAGCATCAAAAGATGGAAGATAATCAAACAAAGGGAGCAATTCTTCCAACAAAATGGTGGGTTATTAATGAAACAAAAAATTTCTTCAATTGATGGAACAAGTTCAGCGTCATCAAAATTATTCACAGCCGAAGAGCTAAAGAAAGCCACTAACAACTATGCCGAGAACCGGATACTTGGCCGCGGTGGTTACGGTGTGGTTTACAAGGGAATTTTACCTGACCAATGCGTAGTCGCCATCAAGAAGTCCAAAGTGATGGATGGGAGCCAAGTAGAGCAGTTCATCAATGAGTTGGTGATCCTAACACAAGTTAACCATAGGAATGTTGTGAAGCTTTTGGGGGGTTGTTTCGAAACAGAGGTTCCTGAGCTTGTTTATGAATACGTATCAAATGGCACGCTATTCCAGCATATTCATGAGAGATTATCCTGGTTTACATTGGAGCATCGATTAAGAATAGCCTCAGAAGCGGCCGGTTCACTTTTCTATCTTCACTCTGCTGCTTCCATTCCGATCATTCATAGAGATGTCAAGTCTACCAACATATTGCTAGGCGCTAATTACGAAGCAAAAATGGCGGATTTTGGTGCGTCGAGATTAGTCCCCTTGGACCAAACTCAAGTGACTACACTAGTACAAGGTACTTTAGGTTATTTGGATCCTGAGTACTTCCAGTCTAGCCAGTTAACAGAGAAGAGTGATGTTTACAGTTTCGGAGTGGTTTTGGCAGAATTATTGACTGGGGAAAAGCCTCTTTGTTCTGAGAGGTCTAAAGAGGACAGGAATTTGGCGACCTACTTCATTGTGTCAATGAAGAAAAATAGGTTGTTTGTAATTTTGGAGCCTCAGTTGCTGAGGGAAGGGACCATGGAGCAACTCCAAGCAATTGCGGAGCTTGTGAAAAGGTGTCTTAGTTTGAAAAGTGAAGAGAGGCCTACAATGAAAGAAGTGGTTATGGAATTAGAAGGTTTGAGAAAGAATAAAAAGCATCCATTGGTTCACCAAGGTCTTGAAGAGAGTGAAAGTTTTTTGAGTGAAGAAGCAACAACAGACCTTTGCCTTGTGCCAATAAGTCCTAGTAGTAGCGCTGGTGGCATATCTCGGCGATATAGTTTCAACTGCAGCATGACATTTCCACTTAATAAGTCCTCCTACTAGCGTTGGTGACATATCTAGGCAATATGTATTACCATGGTTATGTGTGGGCTTTCTAATAGCATTGTGGGGTGCTACAAACCAAAACACTTTGCAATCTACAATGGTCAATTGTGAAAGTATATTGTTCTTCTTTTGGGTCTAAATCATTTGTAATAAGGTGAAGATCTTGTTTGTTCATGTCGAGGATGGTTTGCGAATTCATTTTTTGGATTTATATCCCATGATTTTTCTTGTTTTCCAAGTAAATTAGGGTCCTGTGGTGGGTAAATTATTTGGTGGTGTTTATGCTGGCTGATGAAAGACATCCTGGCAAAGAAAAGAGGGGCATCAAAATGTACTCTCTTATGTCAGGAATGCAACTCCCAACATAAGTGTATGATTTGTTGAATTTGAAGAATGCGAATACTAGGATTCAAATTCAGTTATTTATTAGATTTCCTCCAAAAATTATAGTGCAAGTGTCATGTGGAGGAATAGGGGCTCTGAAAACATGGCCGGCAGGTGGTGATCACCTTTGGAGTACGATTCTACATTTTTCGGAACAAAATGTTCCAGAGAACTAGGGGAGCGGTAATTTTCTTTTCAAATCTTTGGAGTTCCAACGGTTGCCCACGTTCTCTGATCTTTACAATCTAGTTAAAGGAATTACACAATTGCATTGGAATCATCTATCTCAATTGAAGCTTCATTGTTTTTTTAATGCACATAAATGTTCCATTTCAGTTTGAGTTTCCAAATTGGAGTGATAATATGTAGTTGTGGTTTCATATCTGCGTTTTTATATTGAAAAGATTCATGTACTGCAATTTTGTGTTTCAGAAGGAATTTGGCTGTAAATTTTTTGAATGGGTGGACCCTTCTACTTGTCCAAGAGGAATGCATTTGGGAACTTCCTTCTTAAAAGACTGAGGAGATTGGAGTTTGAAAATGCCGAGTTGGTGAAGATTTATTTGATAGTAATCTACATAATCTAGCACCACATTTTGAGATTGATGGTACCTGGCCTTTGAATGGTTGTTTTGCTTATCCCATGAGTCGAGATGGATAGGGAGATATGGAACCTTGCGTCCATGCAGAAACATAACAATGATTTGGATACAGAGATATGTAATCTTTATTTAAGCTGTATTTTGAGATTCTACTACTTGTATTTGACAGTTGGTATGGTGAACATGACACCAATGATCAGGGACTACTTACATGTTATGCGGAAAAATATGAAGGAAAATTTAAATAGGAAGTCATATAATTAGGTGTCATATGAACATAACACCATATGTCAAGTTTTGATGCACTACAAGAAAATTCACTTTCCGCATCTAAAAAATTTGTTGCCAAAGGATTGTTTTTAGTTGCGCCGTTTGTTAGCGATATGAATTTATTTGCCAACTAAAATCAAGTTCACTTATGTAAACTACTTCTATATATTTTCACCTATAACTAGTTCTTTAACTGTTTCGTTTTCATGAAAAATGCAGTCTGAAAACATAGTCACCGAGGTCCAATCAACCTCAATTTTACGTGGGCTACGTATTCGATGAGACAAACAAAATAAACAATTTAGATCAAACAACAAGACTCTTGGTGGGCCCCCGTAACTGCGGCACAGCAGACACCCCGTGAGCGAGGAAGGAGTGAAAAGTTCCAAATTAAAGACAAAGGTACATATTCTGTTGTAGATGAGGTCAATAATATTCCCAAATCTACCAATTGGCAATTGTATATGGTCTACTTGTCACTCAGGCAAAGATGTAACAGTATTAACAGGCTTTCTACCTGTTCTTCACCCGCAAATGAAGCCACCAAAAGTCATTTTATAATCAGTCAACGATTGGAGTTGTTCGTGAATATATGGTCTATAATTTGTTGGTGATTGGAGACCATACGTCAAGTTTTCATCACTACAAGAAAATTCGCTTTCCGCAACTAAAAAATTTGTCGCTAAAGGGTTGTTTTTAGTCGTCGATACCTCATCTGGGAATGTATTTGCCGACTAAAATCAGGTTCGTCTCCAAAGGTTAGGCAAACACGACGAAAACCTTTTGTCGCCAAAGGTATTGCATTCGGTGACTTATATTTTGTCGCCAAAAGTTCATGCTAAATAAAATCGGAAATGCTATAAGCACACAAACCAACCACACCACAAACCTCACAATCCTATGTGGCAGTGGATCCCACCTTTACCAACTAAAAAAAAATCCTGAAACACACCCCTAACCTTTGCCTTTACGATATAGAGAAAAGTACGTGAGAGAGAGTTCTACGTGAGAGAGAGTTCTATGAAGGAAACGAAGAGGTAGACAAGAAGAAGATCGAATCAGACCCGATGATGATGATGTCCTCCACCACCGGCGGTCTGAAAACCCTAAATTGTTTGTAGCAATTGAACCCTAAATTGTTCCTAGCAATTGAATCCTAAATTGCTGTAACATTTTGGAATTTTAGTTGTCCTTGTTGCAGTTTCAAGTTTCAGTTAATCCGGTTCTGAGTTTTAGTTCCAATTAGATGTTGTTTTTCATGTTTCAGTTCATGTAGAAGCACGTAAATGTTCCATTTCCACTTCAGTATTGTTGAACTTTCCTACTATACCGATTTTCCAGCAATCAATTTTTCTTGAAATACAATAGCAATGGAATCATCTATCTCAATTGAAGGTTCTTTTTTTTTTTTTGAATGCACATAAATGTTTCACTTCGGTTTGAGTTTTCAAATTGGAGTGATAAAATATATGTAGGTGTGGTTTCATATCGCGTTTTTATATATATTGAACTGATTCATGTACTGCAATTTTGTGTTTCAAAAGGAATTTGGCTGTCAATAACATTCCCAAACCTACCAATTGGCAATGTATATGATTTCTGCTCGTCACTCAGGCGAAGAGGTAACACTATCAACAGGCTTTCTACCTGTTCTTCACCCACAAATGAAGCCACCAAAAGTTATTTTATAATCAGTCAACCCATTGGAGTTGTTCGTACCCATTGGAGTTGTTCGTGAATATATGGTTTATAATTTGTTGGTGATTGGAACCGTCAAGTTTTCATGCATGTCAACAAGAAAAATGCAAAACTTTTTCCTCCAAGAATTTGGAAAAATGATATGAGTGAATATATGGTTTACAAGAAAAAGTCCAATTGCTACTTATCATAACAAAAAAAAAGGAAGCCCAATTGCCGATTCAGATTTTGGTCACTGAAAGTACACTATCCGATCGCCAATGGATTTCAACGTAAAAACCTTGTCTTCCGAATAATGTAGTCATCAGGAACCAAGTTTATGCCGATGAATAATGCAGTCACCAAAAAAGAGTTAGCCAAATGTATCTTTTTGCTGACTATACATAGTCGCCAATAGCAATTATATACCATATGGTTCTGCCAACATCCCAAAAAATATGGCTATATATCGGCAGGGTGTGGAATCTACTAGACCTTATTATCACACACAACATTGTGCCTTCACTTCGTCCTGTAATCTCGACTGGGTGAGACATTTGAGGCTATTGATTGACGTCACACCGTTGTCCATGTAGGTCAAGTGAGTAGAGGAGCTGAAAATCACTTGATCAAGCTAAATTCTTGTGTCATTTATTACGATTTAAAAAAACAAGAAGATAACAAGATCATATTTAGAAGAAGTATGCAACACTTTTTCACCCAAAAATTCATTGGGAAAAGCTGAAGGAATATAATAGTTTTTCAATTTGCCTTCATAAATTCTAGGTTTAGATTACATACCCCATATGTGTACAGCTTTCGGTTACTTTGCATCGTTCAACTTAAACACAAGATCATATTCAGAAAGTTCTTGACATTATCCGACATTACCCTGTGGTGGACAAAACTAATCTCCCACTCCAAACACTCCAGTGACTCAATCTAAATATTTCTATTTTGGGTTATTTACCTAGACACCCGCCTAAACTATTTCGGTTTGACCGAGACACCCCCTAAACTAATTTTCCTGCGACGACACCCCCTAAACTTCCAAAAAATTTACCCCAAGACCCCTTCCTTAGCCTTCCGTCTCCAAAACTCAAGGTTCATGGTCATGTTTTGATAATCCAAACCGTTCAAGTTGTTTAAAA
>JAXBDA010000647.1:0-75985 GCA_036023075.1 Gaultheria prostrata | reverse complement strand
GAGTCAAACACCGTTAAACCGTCTCTGTGGTTCGACTCCGGTACTTCCGGATTATTGTGCTACATTGATCAGTTGTCCTACGCTTGGGACGTGTTTTGAGTCTTTATTTTTAGTCACCTGGTTGGTCAAGCAGTTGTATTCTGTACTTTGAATTCCGATGGACCAAAAAAAAAAAAAAAGTCAGAAAAACGGATGTTATCCTTTTTTAAATCATTAACCGACGCTATTCCATCAACTCAAATTTGAGAGCTCCCCGTGGCACTCCCACCCCTTCACTAAAAAATATGTAATTCTACTTAATTTGGGGTCCGAGTGCAATTAAAGTATAATCGCTATATTTCTATTTCCGTTTCTTTCTACTGAAATAGCCGACCAAGTCTTCTCAACCGTGCAATCCGAATCTTTATTTTACACCGGCCCCTACACTTTCCCTCAAACCTTGGAAAAACAATGGAATATTCACTGCCCATGGAAACCGTAAAATAGAATTAAAAAGTTAATGATTTCAGCACTTTTTATTTTTCCAAATTTTTACGCATATTAAGATAACGTATATAAACATAAATATAATCACCGATGATGAAAAGAAAGTACAAAAGTTGATTGCTGGAAAAGAAATAAACATGACAAGGAGGTAGAAAGTTTTGAAATTTCGCAGATATATGTGAAGTTGATTAATAATTGTGCGGAATATGTATATGTATGCATGTATATCTACGTATTCATATACTACTAGACTCATTTTGAGGGTCTGTCTGGTCGTTTTTTTTTACTTATGTTGCGTCTAAATGACGATGTAAATTAAATCTAGATTCGGAGACTATAAATACTAAACCGACCCAAAAGAGGCCGTACAAAGTTGTTATCCAGGCTGATTTTAGGGAATTATTATCAGGTTTTTTCCCCGCCCTCACAAGCTCTTGTTATAAACTATTGATTCTATAACGTAAAAACTACGAGTAAGACCTAAATCTTAAAACAGTTCATTAAAGTAAAACTAGGTATGAAGCCTCGTGCTTTGCACGAAATTAATGTCCATTAGTGTTTGCCCGTTGGTAAAAATTAACGATGTGCATGCTATGTATTTTTTTTACTTAGTTCAATAGGTTTAGAAATGTTATTTACAAATACAATTGGGGACTAAAGAGGGAAAAAATAAAGCCTGGGGGTTTGACAATGACAAAACATAATAAAGTAGCAGGGGCCCAAGCGAAAAATATAAAACACAAGGGGAAATTTCGTAATTGTGTAAAAAAACCACCAAATGACCGAAATAGCCAAGGGGAAATCCTGTAATTACGAAAATCAGAGAGGGCAAGGCAGAAATTTCAGGGGTAAAATCGTCCAAATTGAACCAAAGTGGTAAGCCATGCAATTTGATATTGCCTGTTATATAGCCCTCTTGGGAGGGAAAACAAATTTCTAAATTAGACAGTTTTTTAATTTTAATTGTTTTTGTAAACTTTGTTTAAATTTTATTGTCACACATTTTATGTTTGAAATCCTTCTCGTCCACAACAATTCTACTAAAATTTCATCCTAAATTAACAGAAAGGTGATTAAAAACACAAGTTTTGAACACAAATAATCCATAATTTTTTATTACCGAAAACTCTTAAACATGAATTTCAAGCTCCGTCATTCTGTCACATACATTAATTACTCTTAAAAAATTTTAGTAGTAATATTTTTGGGAGTTTTAGCTAAAAACGGGAAAGACCACCCTCAAAATCTTTCACTTTTTCCTCCAAAACAAAAAAGTGGGGTCAATCAAGAGTAATGTTACGTTTACATTCTCTGAGTTACACTTTATCCGGATGTCAAACACTTATAGTAGAGAGAGAAAATCAAGGAGAGAGAGAGTGAATATATATGTGAGATATCTGAGCAGGGAGTTCAAACAACTCTGAGGCAGTTCAAAAAAATCAACAACTCTCAGCCGGTAATGTCACGTAAAGCTAAAGGAGTGAAGGCATGTACACTTTTAGACATGGACCCACCACCACAAAAAGAAAATTATAGTAAAAAAATTTAAAGGTGAGGACATAAGTGGACTTAAGGTGATTGCTGACGCAGTTCAGAAAAAAAAAAGGTGATTGCTGACGTCGCCTTTCCCTAAAAAATCGGTGCAATTATATGAGCGGTTTAGATTCACTCCCCCTCCTTCTGAGCAATTTTTCAGTGCCGAGCGAGTATCACTTGGTACCTGTGCGTGCGATCTATGTCGTCCATTTCAGTTTTGGACGGTCCGAATTATGAAGATTAAAATAGGAGAGAGAGAGAGAGAGAGAAGGAGAGAGGGGGTTTCGATCTGAATAGTCTACTACACTTTTAAACGATCCCGATGCAATATTCGGATATCACATAGGCTCGATCACGTAGTATTCACTCGTACCCCAAATTTTTCCCTTCCCCTGACTTTCTTTATCTTCTCACTTCCCACCTTCCATTTTCACTCCCACTGCCCCTCTCTCCCCACCCCGACCCCCACCCCCACCCCCCTTCTCTCTCTAAAGCTACAGACATATATTCCTGTATCTATAATTTCTCTCTCTGAAAAATGTTGCCGGGAAAGCGTGGGAGGGGTCCGATGAAGAGGACCATGAGCATGACCGGAATCAACGTGGATCTGCCCGACGACGTGGAAGCATCAGAACCGTCCGATTCTTATCAAGGTTCTCCGATGAACGATCAACGGATGTCGGGGGCCCACGAACGGGAGGGGAAGAGGAACGTTGTGGTGGTGAGTGGGCCCAGTGGGGTGGATCGCCGTCCGATGGAAACGGCGTCGCCGCATAGTCATCAGCATAAGAGGAGTTCAGGCGGCGGCGGTGATGTGGTTGTAGAGACGGCGCCGTTTTTGAGGACGTGTGGACTGTGTAACCGCCGTTTGAAACCTGGCCGTGATATCTTCATGTATAGGTATTTTTAGATTTTATTTCGGTTTTACAAAATTCAAATACATTTATCTACATGCATGATGCATATATATATATAAATTTGAGCCAAGCATCCAGTTTGCATGATGTATAGTCCGGTTCAGTTTGAGCCTTTGTGGGCCCGTATTTGGCTTACAATAATGATCGGATCATCGTTGCGCACGCAAGTCTGTGTTTTGTTCATATATATAGCCAATCAAACTAATTTTTTGCGTGTGCTCCCAGGGGTGTTCCGTTAAGAAATTTTTTTGGTTTTTTAGTTTTTTGGCTTTTCACGACTTTTTTAGTGAAAATAGAACCATTTTTTTTAGTAATGTCTTGAAAAATTTAGGAACTTATTGAAAAGAGAACCATTTTTTTTTTTGTTGTTGTTGAGATGGATATGGCTATTAACGAAAATAAACGGAAGATAAAGAGATATTAGTTAATTTTTTTTTAATTTTATGTTAATAAGGAGGATGACGCATGAGATATAATATAGGAGTATTTTTATTTTATTTTGCAAAGGATGTTGATATGACCGACAAAAACAAACTAAACTATATACACCAAATTTGAGATCGTGATTGCTCATTAAAAGAAGTTTCATGGAAAGTTTGTTACGTAAACAAATCAAATTGAATACTGTACATTTTAAATCTCTTTAAAAGCTTTAAAATCAAGAAGCAGAAACAGCTGCTACTTAATTGGCTCGTTCAACTTATAATGTGTAAATATTTTAAACATTGTAATCGACTCGATTAAAGTTCATTTGAGATTGATCAGTACCCTTTCTATGAAGTATGAACAAATTTATTTTTGAATATATTGTTTTGAATTACATTGAAATTTTAAAGCAACCTTGAAGATAGGTTGGCCGGCTCGTACAAGAACAAACTTTTTATTTTATTTTAGGAAAGACAAGAAATTCAGACAACTTACGAGTGTTAGTATTGTTCATGGTGGGTAACAGTTATACCCGCCATGAACGTCATACTATTTTGAGCTGTCGGTCAGAACTTTAAAATCGACTATTTTGAGTTGTCGCGTGGAACTTTAAAATCGACTATTTATTGGACAAGGGGTTGCTGTTGTGCACCCCATGCACAACACCCGCTGTGCACCCATCCGAGCCGTCCATTGCTTGGATGGACGGCTCATATTTCACCTCGACACCTTTACATTCGAACCGTTCGTTGTCAAGTATGCAAGATGAAATCTGGGCTATCCATCCAAACAACGGACGACCCAAATGGTGCATGGTGCACAGTACCTGCTGTGCATGGGGTTGCAACCCCAAATCCCTATTTTGAGATGCTTTGCCCCTTCACTTTCGGGAAAAAAGTTGCTTTACCCTTTTTATTTTCAAGACACAAAAGCGAATAAAAACTTTTAGAGCCTATATCTTAAACTGAGCATCAATTTTATGAAGGAAATTAACCTCGGTAGTTTTGGGAAAAAAAATTATTACTACGGTCTTTTTGGGAAATTGTGTACGATTTATGACATTTTTAAAGTTTAATTAGTAATCTTGATGTGAGAAAAAATTATGATAAAAGATAAAAAATACTAAAGGTGAAAGAAATTAAAAAAAAACCAAACCAAATCGAGCCTTATGTCCCAAATCAATTGGGGTCGGCTACATGAATCATTTTCCTCCATTGAGCTCTGTCAAGTGCTGCTTGCTCACTTAGCCCTAGTATACTCAAATACTGGCGCACTGTCGCATCTAATGTCAATTTGGGTCTTCTCCTCTCCGGAGCTTTGTTACTCAAAGCTATCCTATCCGCTCTCTTAAGTACTGCATCCGCTGGTCTACGATAAACATGCCCAAACCACCTAAGCCTATTCTCCCTTAACTTCTCCTCTATAGGTACTACACCTACCATCTCACAGACTGTTTCATTTCTAATCTTATCTCGTCTAGTCTTACCACACATCCATCTCAACATTCTCATTTTCGCTACACTTATCTTGTTCACCTGCTGTTTCTTAATGGGCCATCATTTTGTCTCGTAAGGCATCGCTGGTCTTATGTCAATTCTATAAAATTTTCCCTACAATTTTATGGGTACCCTCTTGTCACACAGTACACCAGTAGCGCTTCTCCACTTGAGCCACCCCACTTGGATCCTATGGGTCACATTATCTGCAATCTCTCCATTTTGACTAATAATAGAGTCTAAATACCTAAAATGGTCATTCTTTAGTATCTCCTGGTCTTGAATCATCATTTTTTCTTCGTACGCACTTCTGGTACCACTAAACTTGCAAACCATATACTCAGTTTTACTCCTACTTATCCGAAAGCCCTTAGACTCTAGTGCATCCCGCCAAATTTCTTATTTAGTATTAACACCGCTAGCAGTTTCATTTACAAGGACAATATCATCTGCAAACAATATATACCATGGAATATCCCCAAATTCAAAAAAGAAGAAGACCATTTCAACGTATTAATTTCTTCATGTCTAAAAGTTTTTAACTTAAGTCTGTTACTATAATTTTTTGATCACTCTTTCAAACAATTAAATTATTAATTTAAGAAATGTCGACAATCAATTAAAAATTCCTGTAGCAACTGTTTTTAATTATTATATCTGCATATATGCTAAATGTATTACACTTAAGGTGTTGGCTGTATTTTGTTCCGATTTGGTGTGGTTTCTTCTGCAGTAGTAGGTGTTTTTGGTTGCTTTCCGATTATTCGGTTTGTTTTGGTTAGCATCTTGCCTTCCTCGTTTTTGGGTCCTAGGTGACGTTTATCGTTCTGCCTTCGGTGTGTCTAATCTTTATTTTCATTTTCAAAAATTAATAAAAAAAAATTGCTGAGCAAAAAAAAAATACATGACACTTCTCATTTTCTTCTTATTTTTTCAGGGGGGATACGGCATTTTGCAGTCTAGAGTGCAGGGAACAACAAATAAAGCATGATGAGAGAAAAGAGAAGTGCTCCGCCGCAGTTAATTCCAAGAAAGATGGAAATCACCACCACCGCCACCCCTCGGCACCGGCCACCACCACCGTAACCGCCACCTCTCAAGCTTAATAACTAGTGTGTCAGATATACAAGTTGGAGAACTATGTTACTTATAAAGTTGTAAATAGGCACCGCCACACCAAATTTATGGTGGTGATACTATTATATGTTAGAGAAATGATTTTCGCACTCTATTTTTTTTTTTTGGCAAATGCAGTTATAAATTTGTCTTTTAGTTTGCTTTGAAAATTGTGGTGTTCGATTTTAATTACTAAAAGACAAAATTGTGAAATGCATTTATGAAAAAGTTGGGTGTAAAAATTATTTTCCTTTAAATTTTTAGGATACAATTTAACGATTTGTAGAAATGCATACCAATGTAATTATTGTGATTTGGATGGTGAATTTTGTACATAGGGCGGAGCTAGCTAGTAAATAGAGGCAGTACCAAATATTATCTGCTTCTTCATATGTCTCATGTTTCCAATGTCTCATAATTTTTATTCATTAAAAAAATGTCGTGTTATTATGAAAGGAAAATATAAATACTTCCGTTTATGAGTTTATGATATACATATTGCACGTAATTAAAGTTCTCAATTGGTTTTCTAAAGTAATTTATTATTTTAGCCGAACAACATATCTTTTTGTAAATGGGAAAAGCTCTTGATCTTTTTTTTTGATTTTCTTGAACGACAAAAAAGATTTTATTAATCAAATATCAAAGATAGAAGAGGAAAAGATCTTGATAATATTCCATGGGATGTAATTGTAGTTTTTGACAAAAAAGATGAAGCAAGTCTCCTCATGTTTATATAAATAACTATGATAAGTCTTTTTTTTCCCGGTAATATAGGGTGTCCCGGGTTAACTTGTGCACACCTCGGACCAATCTCTATAGCACCTCACACAGCCGTTTCACACACTTATGCTGGGTGAGGTGGCCCTAAGAGTTGATGACAAGGAGAATCAAACTTAAAACTTTAAGTGAGAGTAAATCTCTAAGTCTCGGGCCAAGAACACTTGGCTAACTCTTACGATTAATTAAAAACTATGATAGTTGTTGTCAGATCTTTATGTTCCTTCTTTTTTCTCAATTTGTATTGGTCTTGTGTCACATTATGAATATCTGGGTGGAGATAGTTGAGGACAGCAGGAAGGATCGGCACCCCCGAAAATATCATATAAATTTTGTTGTCTCATAATCAGTGAAGTCTGCATCTGAAAATTGAAAACCAAATTTAATTTTGGTCCTGAATTTGAGTAGTGTCGCCATATTTTTTTAAAATAATCTCCTTTGTTTATTCATGAACAGTAATCAAATATAAATGTATGATTATTCGGGTCAATAAACAACCTTGAAGTATATAAGATCGCAAAGAATATATGAAATCATGAGTTCTATTTCATCAATTTTTTCTTTCTTGTCGTTTGGCCCCTCCCGTTCGTAGATTTTGGCTTCCTCCCTGCGTGTACAAGAAGATTTACTATATATGAACAATGATGTGATTTACCCATACAATATGGTTTACAGAGGAAATTTAAAAGTTGACTTCGTATTGTACAGTTCTCTTTTATAAGAGATCGAAGAAGAATGCCCTATATCACTATTTTTCTATTAGTTGGTTTGTAATTAGGGTCATAAAATACATTACCAACTTACTTTAATGTTTTATGAATGATCAGTTGTGATTAAAAGGCAATCACCGCCCTCGTTCTGAGTTAAAACTTGAGGTGCGACAGCTTTAGACCCTGAAAACTTACAACTTTTAGGAACGCTCCTACTTTGACAATCCTTCTAATAGTTCAACAACAAAAAAAAAGGCCACATTTTTTATTTACTTTAGATCCCCGAAAAGTCAGGATCTGACAATCACTATGCGAGGAAGCAATTATACAACTAAAAAGGTGGATACAAAATCAATGACAAGTAGCACTTTATTAAAGTATGCATGCGCAATGGGTGTGTATTTGTTAATGCATTACCTTTCATTCAAAACTTTAATTGAAGAAATAATGGCAACGTGTGTATATTATATGGTTAAGAGTAAATGAGTAATGGAGTCAATTCCCCATTTTTTTTGGTGTGACATATAAGAATATAGTGTCAACAACAATTGAGTCATTGTTCACTTTTTAGTTGCGAGTCTTAAAAAGGGCCGAGACTAAATAAGTGAGCATTTGAATATGCTCACTTCATTATGACACTAACTTTTATATGAAATTGGACCCCTGGGGTACGTTTAAGGTTGGTCCTAACTATTCGGGGGGTTTAAAGTGAAAATTATTGATGGATCATTTTTGCTGCACAATTTTAAAGGGTGTCAAAACATAAATGCTCCTAAAAATAATTTGGAGGGGCTTGAAGCGGCCGCACCTTCGGCATTAACTAGGGAGGTTATGGATATGTGCCAAATTCTTAAAGAAAAAAGGGACTATGACTCTTTCATGGGCTAATTACTCTCTCTCACACATTATTCTCATATTTTCTAGTCACTTCTTTATACAAAGCATGAATCTATTTCTTGAATAGAACGAAGGAAAAATTACATTTATGGCCCTTAAATTTTACAGTGCACGAAAGCCTTGAAAAATAGTGGGCAAGACAAAATAGATTGTGTATCAATGGGCTGGCTTGGGCCTAGAGTATCCGAATACGGCATGACACGACTCTACAAAGCTAATACTCAAATGATAGATCTAGCTAGACGGAACATGAAGGATGATAGACACGAAAAGAAATGGGTTGTACCGTGTCAGCAATCCCGGCTCATATGACCCCCTATGCCTAAATGGACCGTTTGTTCAGTGAACAACTTGAGCTGGCACGGCACGTTTGACACTTTGAATGGCC
The DNA here is from genome assembly GCA_036023075.1 of Gaultheria prostrata. Classification (NCBI taxonomy): domain Eukaryota; kingdom Viridiplantae; phylum Streptophyta; class Magnoliopsida; order Ericales; family Ericaceae; genus Gaultheria; species Gaultheria prostrata. Next base: position 67,233 of record JAXBDA010000647.1, on the reverse strand, counting down.
AAATAGATCATTTGTTGAGGGAAAAACTTGTGGACTCCAATTGGTGATGTCTCAGTCATCTCCCACCCACTCTTTTCAACCCAATGCTGTTTTACAACACCCCACCTGTGATTGTCTCTGTCCATGTCTGTGGAATCGCTTTTATGGCTGCTCAAAAGTGAGGCCAAACATCAACTCAAGATTTTATATAGTAGATTCTGCTTGGTCCAAAAAAATTAAGAGAGCCCATCATTCAACGCCAGCCTGTGACTGCTATTTGTAGCTATGGACGAAACACAAAAATCAAATTGGTGGCCCACTAATTAAATCATTTGTTTTTATTCAATGTATTTTCTTCCCTTGGCTCTTTCCCTATTTCTGATTGGTTAATTCTTCAACTTAGGTTCTTTTTCTTAGTACTTTTTCTCTAGAAGTATTGTAGACACCCTAATTTTGATGTCCGTGCATTCCCGATGACGAAGGAACGATCAAACTGCCTTGGAACAAGTCTAGAAAATCAGGAACTCAGCCACACAGGCCGTACGGCTCTTGTCAGAAGCCGTGCGGCTCCCTTTTTCCCTCACGAGCCGCGCGACTCCCATTCTCAAGCCGTACGGCCTCCCTTAGGAGCCGTGTGGTGGGTATCGTTATCTTCTGCAAAAAATCCCAGAAATCGGGCGTTCAGGAATCTCATCATCGCCCGAATTTCTTGCGTGATTTTGCTTCTCACCTCCGTCTATATATAACTCTCATCCCTTTCCTCACACACACACTGAAAGATACCCAGAGAGAGATTGCGTTCAAGTTTCCCGGCGAGTTTTCGCGTCCGAAATCACCCGTAGTCTTCCCAAAACCTCCAATCCTTTCTATTTCTCCCATTCCTCTCTAATCAAGCCTTACGTATCACTCTCAAGTATACCAAATCTCATTTCCAAGTTCGAACCCGAAAAATTCCTCAGTTCCTAGTCCCTGTTCGTATTCCAAAAAGGTATAAAAGTTGTTTCTAAGTCTCGGTTCTAAACCACGGCTTTCCGAGGGGTTTGCCCGGATTAATAACGGTTTCAATAACCGCACTATACGATCCACCTCGGAAGTAAATTTTTCTTCAACAACTTGTTTTCAGACAAAAACAGATTATTGGGGGTTGATTTAGAAGAAAAAAACAAGTTTTGAACGGATTTTTGACTCATTGGTCCCAAAAATAAATTTTCCAAAATGTGACAGTACCAACCGTACGGCCATAGCATAGGAGCCGTACGGCTCCTGTTTGAAATAAAATGCTCTCCCCTGTTTCTCCCCTGACCAACCCCTGTTTTCTGTTTGTTGCAAACTTTTTAATTACAGTTTAACCCCTCTATTTTCTGGTATTACTATTTAGTCATTTTTATTTAAATTTTATTTCTTTTATGGTTTTATTATTAATGTTTTGCATTTTACGTGTTTATTTGTTTAAAGTTTTCTTAACAAAATATTTTCTACATAAATCCCACAAATTATTTAGTAGAGAACGGGAATTTCCCGGGCGAGCGGGGTGCTTTTTTCAACAAAACCTTCCCCGCGCGTAACCTGGCTCCCGAATCCAAAAAGAATCTTTTTGCAGACCAAACCTTTTCCAAAACGGCACGAGAGTGATTAATTATTTTTAAACGGTTTCTCGGGTACCAATCATTTCCAAAATTTAAACCACGGGTGGCGACTCATTTTTCGTGTTCAATCTTCCGAGCCGCCTGGCGCCGTCCACAAGTATTTCTCTAGTAAAGGCTTATGGATAGTGAAAATAGTTATGAAGCAAAGGAAAAATTGGTCTTAAGTACATAAACTAAGTTCGGTTTGGTTCTCAATTCAAAATAATTTTACCTTTACTTCATGAAAATTTGTTGGGAATTTGATATTGGCACTCTCTAATTTGGTAATGGCACTCCAAAAAGGGAGTGCCAATATCAAGTCCATATAGGATTGATATTGGCACTTGTGGACGCCCGGGGAAAATTTCGGTTTCGAAAATGATTTGGAGTCGCCACCCTGGTTAATTTGAGGTTTGCACCCGAGAAACCGTTTTGAAAAATGACTCTATTTGCCCTTGTTTTGGAAAAAGGTTTTTACTGGCCCGTCGTCACCATGATATCTTAGGTTCGGGAGCCAATTTACGAGAGGGGAAGCGTTTCAAGGCACCCCTCTCGCCCGATACAAAGACTGGTCTCTACTAAGAGTTTTATGGGATTTTTAAAACATTTATTTCCAAACTTTATTCACGTAAGGGGCGGGGAAACAAATAAACGGTGAAAAATTAGGGTTCTTAAAAATTTTCGTAACAGTACGAATACGAATCACTAATTAATACTACCAGCAGAAAATTACTACGCAAACAGTTAAAACCCACAACGCAGAGATATACGTGGAAAAACCCTAAATGGGCAAAAACCACGGGAAGGAATCAAATCACTATAATCATTGTGCAGTTACAGATATACCTATCCAAACGAAGTAAATCCTCACAACGTTCTAAGTATCACCTGCCGAGTCACACGTACATCGCACCCAGTAATCTTAATCGCCAACGGCCTTGAGTCCACAAGCCTTCCAATAGATCTCCCAGAAATAGCCCTTAAGAAAAGCTCTTAAAAGTAGCTACCCCAATATTTGCTACTGCCGCTTGTCGTCTTTTCTTGATCACCAAAAACAAACCAATATATGTGGCTGCACCAATATTGAATAGATTGAACAAGATGAAACAAAGGTCTCGGTCAAATTTCCCACCTCATCAGATGATCAACCAACTTGTCTTTTTAAAGAAGACTTTAATATGAGCAGCTAGCACCACGCCTGAAGCCAGCACTCGGTTCCCTTTCATTTTTTATGACCTAATGGGTCAATACTTTTTAAGGCCCAAAAGTACATTCAAGCAAGAATATTTTGCTAGAGCAAAATACCTTATTTTCCAACACTCTCAAGAACCGGCCCAAAAATAACTTGACTAACATCTACCGCACTCAAATACAAAAAAAATCAGATTCCTTTCCATATCCTAGCACAGACTCTCTAAGAAAAATAAATAATAAAATTACAACTCCATAGAAATATGTGTTTTGTCGTACGAAATTGCCAAAACAAAGAGACTCCGGAATTTGGTCCTTACAAACGGAGATTAAAAAGCGGCAAACACGTAAGAGTGAATACTTGTGCGAAGTGTACAAAATGATATATGATGATAATTAAATAACATAAACAACAATAACAATAACTAGAAACTGTAATGAAAGGAAAAATAGAACTTTTGGACACTTTTTGAATAGAATCGGTTTGAATCCCCTGTTTTACCCTTCAGGCACTTGAAGGGGTGCATTAGGCGCCTGAAGCTGCTGTTTCAGGTGTCCAAAGCAAACACCTTTTTTTTACCTCTGTTTTGCCCCTCTGATTTTGGTGGAAAAAGGTTAGAGACTTGTTGTTTGGTAAAAATGAGGCTTGAAATCTTTGTTTGAAAAATGGTTTAAGTTATTAAAACTTGATTCAAGCTCACTGAAGGGATAAAAAGAGGAGATTGAAATTGATTTTGAACAGAAAAAGTGATTTAAAGAGTTTTAGGGCTAAAATGCACTGTTTTAAAGCATAAATGATGAATAAGGAAAAAAGCTGCTTCAGGAATGTGAAGCACCCTCTTTAGGTTTTTAGGGGTCGAGCTAGGGGTTGGTTTAGAGTATTTGAGTATTTCCTGAGCCTCCCTGAACAATTCTCTGCCAGAAATGGCGAGAATTGAATCTCCATCACCACCACCAGAGATTCCGTCTTGAACTTGCACTTCTGCAGATGCGCTTCAGGCGCCTGAAGAAGGCTTTTAGGTGCCTGAAGGGGCTTTGATGACTTACAGGTTTTTGGTTTTTGACAGAGTTTTGGTAGGTTTTGATTGAGTTTCAAGCACTTCTTCAAGCTCCAAAGTGTTTCCGTCAGTCCATTTTCATCATCGGGAATGCCAAGAATTTTCGTAGGTTCAAATTGGGGTGTCTACAGCACTCCCCTTTGGAGTGCCATTAACAAGTTTGGGGGAGTGCGAATATCAATTCCCATTACTTTTAATCTTTTATTATATGTAGCTATTTATATGTTTATGGACTCTAGTCACAACCCAAAAAAGAGAGAGAAGAAAATAACTTTTAAAATGAATTTTACACGAAAAAAAATGCGTGTAATAGTGAGGGGTGCATTTTTGAAATTTTAAATAAAATTCATTTCTGTCAATATGGCCTCTCGCAAATAAAACTTCTAGCTCCACCTTGGTCATGGATATTTTCCGAACGATGTTAGTTTCATTATTTTGAATTACTCACGACAAAGAACTTCGTTTAATAGGATGATAATATAGAAAGTTCGCCCAATTTTTCACATTTTATTTTGGTTTCAAAAAAGTGACAAGGAAACCTAGGGCATATGTCCATTTTTTTGTGGGAGTCCTAAAGTGGGTCTCAAAATACCACATGCACGTGTTCTGTACTCTAATTAAAGGTAGAAAGCGATTCATTTGGAAATTTCTGTGGTGATTGATTTAGTTGGTATGTTCTAGGCCTGTCCACGGATCGGTTTTGGACGAATCGGGTCGGTGTCCAAAATGATCCGCTTCGAGCGAATAAGGGGAGTGGAAAATGGTTATTGGACAAATTAAACTGATCAGACGGGTTGAACCCAAACCGAATCTGCCATAAAATAAGGCATTAACCACAGTAGACCATAGGGCCCTAATAATTAGATGCAATTCTCCTGGATATTCATTTCACTAAATAGATTGTATTATATACTTTGAGAATCAAAAGAATCAAAATAACCAAGGAGATTCGTCTAAAACCCTTAGGTTCCATTCGGTTGTTAGGAATGTTGTGCAGAACAATTAATTCTGGGAAAAATGAATTGAAGTGAAGTAAATAAAAAAAAAATCTATTTAACTGTGAGTATTCATTTGACAAAGGAAATATGTAGGAAAACTAAATTTAGTTGTTCATTTGCCATGAAAAAGAAACTTTTGGAAAGCTTCTTTTTATCTTAATTCAATGGAGTAGCTATGTCCAATAAAAGTAATTTTGGAAACTAAATATCTACGCAAAAAACTAATACATACCGATTGCGACCTTTGAATCATCAAGCAACTCTAAAATCAACCATAAAATAAAAATTTAGTCAGTTAAACCAGTTGAATTTTTTTTTTCTTTTTTTTATCTATTCAATTTTTCGTACCGTTCTGTTTGATGCCAAATTTTTATGGATTATTGATTCCTCTTGACTGAGGAATCATAAAAACAAAAAATTAGGATCAAAATTCTAATTTTTTTGAATAAAGACAAAAATAAGCCAAAAAGATTTTTTGAATTCAATCTTGAATGAGTCACTATGTGGATAAAGATAAATCTATGTACAACGATTTTATACATACGTACACGCAGTAGACTCAAAGACAAGAACCAGGGGTGCCTGCTGTGCGGGGTGTTCGGCAAGCCCTGCCAAGCACCATCCGAGCCGTCCAAACACGTTTGGACGGCCCAGATTTGAGATGTGTACATTACCATGTAAAATATCCAAAACACCCTTTGGTACCCATCCTCAAATCTAAAGCATCCAAAACACGTTGGACGGCTCAGATGGTGCTTGGCAGGGCTTGCCGAGCAACCCGCACAGCATGCCCCCGGATTTCCATAGACTTGTAGTGGCTAGTTTGTGGCTTATTCTTGCATAATAACATTAATTTAATTTCCCTCTCAAGTATAGAAAAATGCAATGAATTGCTTTTCTTTTGTTGCCTTGATTTTATTCCTGTCAGAACGAAATTCACTTGATTGATCCATATACACCTACCAAGTCAATATAGATTCAAGCTACTTTCTAGAATCATACTCCTTCCATCCCATAAAGTTTGTCCGGCACAGAATCCAAGGACTCAAAAAAAAGAAAAGAAAAATATTTTTTTGCACAAATTAATAGATCAATGTTTGTTCTATTATGTTGCGCAAAAAAATTAACATTTTTTTGATATAAAACTAATTTTCTTTGAGTCTTTGGACTCCGTGCCGGACAAACTTTATGAGATGGAGGGAGTAGATCCTATTTGTCCCTTGAATTATTTTTGTTAGAGAGAAAAAATTCCGCCGCCTTCTTGATCCTTCTTGCTGGATTTATCCTTTTGTTAATTCCCTAGCTTAACAAGGCCCCCTCACGAATGGTTGGCTCGGATCATTTGAAGCTCGGATTAAATCCGAGCCATTGGTGCCGAGATGGACTGCCGGGTGAGACTCACTACACGCCCGTAGTGAATCCCCTCACTACAGGCCCCCTGATTCGGAGATTAGAGATATGTATATCTTAACGGTGAATTAATTTTTTTTGACTAATTTATGTCTTTATTCAAGGAATATGGAGTTTCGATCATAATTTTATTTTTTTTCGATTTCTCTCGTCGAGATGAACGAATAATCAACACAAAATTGACGCAAAATAAAAAATTAAATACAAAATTGAATACAAAAAATAAGCCAACTAGCCGACTTATTTGGACGCTTAAAAGATACTAAATAAATAAGACAAACAAACAAATATTAACCGACGGTGATTCATTAGTTGGTAGAAGCAAAACATAAGATTGATTACAAGATTAAAAAAACACATCCATAAAACTAATATATTGACTTTGCACATATTTATAGCAGGAAACAGATAAAAAAAATAGAGAATTGTACAAAGAAGAGAAATAAAGGAGAAAGGGAGAATGTTGGTGTAAAAAATTTGAGAATGGAGGGAGGATAGAATATCCCTGCAATGCTAAATTCCATATATTTTGCAAGATCTATTATAAAGGAAAGTGAATCCTGGTATGAAAATTATTTTCCTGGTAACTGAATACTCTAAAATAAGTGGAAAAGTTAACCGCAGTAGACCATAGTGCCCTAATAATTAGATGCAATTCTCCTGGATATTCATTTCACTAAATAGATTGTGTTTTATACTTTAAGATCAAGGCACATCATTACAACATTACTAACAGTAATGCATGACATTCATCATGGCCTAGTTTCGGACATTTGTGAAGCTCTGAAAACATATTTTACTTTATAATAAAATTTATTTGTGGTGGTGAAGAAGTGGGGCAAATGTACGGATGTACACGAAACATAATGAAGAGATGGAGGGAGAGTGGTGATTGGAGTGATAGTTGGAAGTGTCAAAGAGGAGATGGTGGTGGTGATGGAGTGGCGGTGGTGAGAGTGGTAGTGGTGGCGCCACATTTAGTCAAGGTGCGTGTCTGATGGCCAGGGTATCCGATTATCCAAAAAAAAAGAAAAAAAAAAACAAAGATACGAAACCGAGGGCGCTAACTTGAGTAGAGGATAATTTCAGGAATTGAATCTTTGAATTCAGTCACAGCTGCTTTTGTAGGAAGAGTTACCATTCTCTAGAGGTTGCAAAAGTACTCCTACTTTCTACATGTTTTTTATTTTTTTCATCAAGTCCTACTTTCTACATGTTACACTGACTAATTATAATATCAAGAACGAAGTAGGAAGAACAAACACGGCTGAGACACGAACAAAAATTATAGTCTTTTAATATAGATGTATCCGATGAGTTCAACGAGAGGGAAAGAAAAAAATCGATCAAAAAAAAAAAAAAAAAAAACAAAAACGAGAGGGAAAGAATTTTTTTTTTTTTTTTTCTATCAAATGGGTAAAAAAAAAATCACAAATAGTGTCAAGTCTAGAAGATAAAAAGCTACGGTCACTCTATAAGTGTTTGAACTAAATAGCCCAGGGAATTTAGCTTTTAACCTTCTAATGTGTTCTTCAAATATCCCAAGAGTGTCCACAATGTGCCCGATTGAAAAAAAGGAAATTTATTGAAATGGTCCCTCTAGTTTCACCCATGTCTCGATTTGATCCTTCTATTTTCAATTTCAATCAATTGAACCCTGTAGTTTCGATTTGTACGAATTGAGTACAATCGATAACAACTGTTTACAAACTTGACGGAAATCTTATTTTTGGGATTTTTTGAGGGGCAAATCAGACATTTTGCCCTCCCTCTCTCCCGCCCAAAACCAATACCCTAACAACTTTACCCCTTTTATCCTAGGTTTTTTCGTTTGAACTCTGATCAAGTATCTTTCCCTCATTGCCTCTGCTGAGAGAGAGAGAGAGAGACCTCAATTTCTCCATACTCCTACATAGACGACCCAATCATGTGGAAACTCTACCAAAGAAAGTCCCACTTGCTCTCTCCACAATATGTCATTACGAAGACGACCATTCTCTGCCCAACAAAACAGAGACTCAATCAGAAAAGGTATCATCCACTACTCAAACACAATTGGAGCTCCCTCTTGAACTCCAGACATTTTGCCCTCCCTCCCTCCCACCCAAAACCAAAACCCTAACAACTTTATCCCTTTTCAAAATCTTTATTAGCAACCACCGCACCAAAAATTATAGTTCTTGAACAGCAAACAAATGAACCCAAAATGGCATGAGGGGAAGAATTAGTTTTGATCATTCTTTCAATTAGATCAGTTGTGGGCCCATAACAGTGAGAGTTACATAGATTAACAACAAGAACAAACAAGATATCCCAATCTTGGAGGAGCGTACCCATTTTGTGTTCATATCAGTAGAAGAAGCGTTTGGAATCACCCACCTGGTTTTGGTGAAGAGAGGTTCGAACCACATCTAGGTTTAGCTTCTTGTGTATGTCAGATGAGTCTAAGAGGGAGCTCCAGTTGTGTTTGAGTATCTGGGAAATTGAGGCTACGCAATGTGCGCATTCTTATTTCTGGCAAAACCTGTTGTGAAAATTTGTGGGGGCCAAACTCGTTGGCAGTATTATGTCAGGAATGGTTTTACGGTGGGATTATGTATGCAGATCCAATTCAGATAGATTAGTATTTTCGACAGTTTACTCTCAAGGTAGATGTTGTAGCAAAGCATAAAATTGGAAAGTTCACCCAGTTTTTTCGTTGTTTTCTTCATGAGGCAACTGACAGAGGACGAGGTAAAAGAAAACAACGAAAAAACTGGGTAAACTTTCCAATTTTATGCTTTTGCTACAACATCTACCTTGAGAGTAAACTGTCGAAAATACTAATCTATCTGAATTGGATCTGGATACATAATCCCACCGTAAAACCATTCCTGACATAATACTGCCAACGAGTTTGGCCCCCACAAATTTTCACAACAGGTTTTGCCAGAAATAAGAATGCGCACATTGTGTAACCTATCAAGGGGTATCCAACAGACTGAAAGTGCATAATCCAAATTATGGATTTTTTATGCTCTTTAGCCAAAGTTTAACCCATCAGATGGTATCCTACAGACTAAAATTCAACTTAAACCTCCAGGAAAACATAAACTGATCATAAGTGGGCGATGGGAGTTCCAAATGGAATAACAGTATCCAAGCGCAAGGTATAAGCAAAGTACGGACAACTTGGGCAAGCTGCATCTTTTCCTTATTGTTCTTCAATAAACCAATAAAAATGGTACTCTAGGCAGAAGAGACTAGAAACGGACAGAAGGCTTAGACATCATAACCTATTAAACCATCCCATATATAAAACCCTCAATAACACCCCTGATGCCCAAAATGCTCATCATTTCATGTTGGACTATTGACGACAGTAATGCACACCCCAATAACAGGGTTAATGATGTTGAGGTTACGCTTATTGTTGTTTTGAAAGTTCAGTTGGATGTTTGTTGAGAACCTACATACATTGCTATAATATCTAGCTAATCGACAAAACTGGAATATGTCAACTTCTATTGCAAACAAAAAAATTGCTTCACCTTTACCAGAAGCAAAATTGAAGATTTAGGCGGGAATAGAACTCATTAATCCCAAGAGAAATCTACAAATAACAATTGCATTTTAATAGTTTTGGTTATCAGGCACAGAATCATCTAGAGGAAAAATGTAGGCAGGTCCTGAGGTGGACTAGTTTAGAGTTGTGTGGTTCAAAAACCATTTGCCTTGATGGGCTATCATCCAATGGATGGCTATTCAAGGTAGACTTTCAACTAAAGACAGATTATACAGTTAGGAAGTGTTGTTAATTAACTTAATTGTGTGTGTTCTCTGCAATGGTGGTGCAGAAAGTCTTTATCATTTGTTTTTCGAGTGTCCTTTCTCTTGCAAAGAGCTCATTTGTCGTTGGCACGGGAGGTTAATTGGGCTAGGATCCACAGAGCTGGTAATCTATGATGCACCGACACTCCAAATAGGTTGTTGTACCCGTGTTGGGACACGGGGACATGCAGGGGTAATGGTTTAGGGTATACCCCTGTGCACTTATAGTTGCTGTGTTTTCAATGAAGTTATCTAACCAAACAAAATGCAGGTAGGAAGTGAACTCATCAAGTACCGGAAAAATCAGAATTAAACTACTGGATTTTAGATTGCTGGTTATCGGAAAGGAATTATCACCATTACAAACATTACACCTTATAAGAACTTCAAATACATTGTAAATTCACAACTAAAGCAAGCATGAAACAACAAAGAAGTTCATGAAACTGCAATGCTTAAGATACAATTCAAAATCAGGATGTATGACATGAACAACTAATCAATAATGAGAAAGGCACTTTAACTGCGCAAATACCTCACACACGAGTACAGGATGTATCAAAATCATCAGGAGCAACTCGAGCAATCCAATTACTAAGCGTCCGCTTAATATCCGAGTGATTAATGTACGCCAACTCATACATGCTACACAAATTCACCACAAGGGTTTCATTCAAAGCCACGGTTGGGACCCTCTCCAACGCACTCTCCAACACGCTGATTGAACCCGACAACTCCCTCAAGTACATCAAGCATATCGCCTTGTTATTCACCGCCACCACATCCGACCCATCCCTCTCGATACACTCCTCGTACTCCCTCACCGCCGACATATAATCCTTCCCAACCAAATAAACCAACGCCTTATTCCTACTCACTAGATTCCTAATCCCAACCTCACCCATTTTCTCCTTCACCAATCCCTCAACCCTATCAAAAGTCCCCTTCGCCCCTTCCAAATCCCCGTATTGCAACTGAATATAACCTAATTTCGACAACAAATCCGCATCCAGATCCGTATCCTTATATTCCCTTCTCCGATCAATCAAATTCTCAATCAAATCCAAACACACCCCAAACTCCTTCTGACTCAAGTGGTGACTAATTATCGAATTAATCACGAAAACCTCGCGTTTCCTCCACAACTCAGCAGAAACAACAGATAACAACCCATTTTGATTCTTTAATTTGTTCGTCACAAAATCGAGAAGAGTGTACAACCGATCTAGGGTTTCGTTGCGCTTACCGAGTTTTTCGGGGAGGAGGGCGTGGATCCAGCGGAGGGCGAAGGGGACGAAGCATCCAGACTGGTTCGGGTAGAGTTGGGGGTAGAATTGGAAAGTGTAATTGGGGGAGTCGAGGTCGAATTGGAGGGACTCGATTTCTGCGGCGGCGTCGGAGTAGCGGCGGAGTTTGGTGAGGGCGAGGGCGTTGTAGGAGAGGTAGGTGAGGTGGTGGTGGGGTAAGGAGAGGAGAGAGAGTTTTCTCGCTCTAGAAACCTTGTCGAGGATGGAGCGGTAGGAGCCGCGGGTGGCGAGGTCGTGGAGGGAGGAGAGCTCCGGGCAGAGGTCGTTTAGGGTGGTGAATTGGCTTGAGAGATGGTCTTCGGAGGTGAGAAGGTCGTTGAGGGTGGAGGAGAGAGGGTGTGGATCGGCGGGGATATGGGGTTGTTGGGGTTCCTGTGAGTCTACGGTGTCCATTTTCACCGGTGGGGAGTGGTGGAGGGGGCTACTGTGCGCAGGGAGTGGTGGTTATGAACTTATGAAGGAGTTAACCGAGTGGATGGGCCGGATCATGACTTGAACGGGGTAGTCATGATAACAGGATATGGATAATAAGGCCCATTAGTACTAAATAAGTTTTCAAATGACTTGAATGATGCCTCAAAAGTTGATAAGCTTAAAAGGGCATTTGCGTGAGGTGAAGTGGTCCGCTGCTGAGCGTAAAAACTTGTGACCTTAGAGTTGTAAGTCGGTTACCATTACGACATACAATTCTTCACTTCTAATATTATTGTTGAACCTTTGCTTGTGGTCCCTACAATATCATCAAATGGATGTCATTTTTCTGGGATCTCAACCTTGGTAGGTCGAAACTTTAGTTTTCAAATTTCGTTGAGAACATTTGCCATGTAAAAAATCATGTTGATTGTGTATTGATAAAGATTATTTCGGATTCATTTAACCGGTGATAAATGGGTTCAGATTTATGTGAACATATTTTTTTGTTGTTTTGTCTCTATTTGTGTGGGCTGTTATTATTTACACGGATGAAGAATGAAATTTAGATTCCAGTAGGAGTTTTTACATCAATGGGAGATCCTTGTTGTTTTTCCCGAGGTCAGGGGTCAGAAATGGTTACCGCTTATTGTGGAAAATTTGCCAGAAGAGATACATGTTGAATGGTTGCGTCAAATTTTTTATGGATCAGGGAAGGTTGTGGATGCTTACATTCCGTATAAGAAAAGTTTAAGATCCAAAATGAAATTCGGTTTCATTGGATTTAAGTACAAAGAAGAGGCTTCTAGAGCAGTGCCAAGTTAGGACGGCGTATCAATATATAAATTAGAGATACTTTCATTAATGAGGGTATTTTTGACACTCAAATTAGACCAATGGGGGGAAATTTTATGGTGCTGACTTTTCCCACATTAGAGATTATGAGATCTATGATTGAAGGAAAATGTGGTAACTGGTTGGGAAATTCTCTTAAGGAGATACGGCAACGGAACGCTGATTTGGCTTTTGATGCTTCACGCATAGTTTGGCTTAATTGTTATGGTGTTCCATACTTCCATTGCACTTGTGGGATTCAGACACTTCATTTTTTTAGCATTAGAAGGAATTGGGGAGAGACCATTACTCTATTTGTTCTCATTTGAGAAGCGAGAAGGGTAATGAAATTGGCATTGACATTAATGATTTTCAGACTCCCAACTTAACCATTTTAAGTTCGAATGATGGAGGTTTCTTCTTTTTCTTCTTTATCATATCGTGACATTCGAAACAGAAACAACGTTTTATTCAAGCAAGCTCAGAAGGCGATGAATATGGGGCTTTATTGGGCGGAAAATTTACGGGATGCGTGGGGACTTCAACTTAAAGAAACCTGTTGAAATGGAGGATGAGGACTTAGCTAAAAGGGAGGGTTGTGATCTTGATGATTTGGAGAACGGTACCTTGGATATTGTTGACTTGGAGGATAGTGCCTCTCTTTCTTTCAAAATTTAATCTCTAGGATATCCATCTGTTTACCTGTTTTCTAGAGATGTTCATGTTGTATCAAGGGTGTTGTGGATTTGTGATCGGTTTTGGAATTTTTTGGTTTTATTGTCTGATTGACTGTTTGGTATTGGGCTTTTAGCGGGGGTGCTTTAGTAATTGGGTCCTTTTTTGTGTGTGTTATGGGTGGGGTTTAGAGGCTCGGAGGTGCCTGAGTGTTTTGGGTTAGCTTCTTGTAGGGGTGCACAAATCTCGGGCCAGGCTTATACTAGATACTAACGAGACTTGTGCATGTCTAAGCCCGGCCCATCAAGAATCGGCCATTATTTTATATTCCCAAGCTCAGTCCAATTAAAGTTTTATTTTCCATACCCGCCCTACAAGCCCATTTATTTTTCTAAAGTGTGATATCACAAACATAAATAAATCTACAACAATTAGAATTCACAACCGGGAATACTTAAAGTTTTATGTTCTCGCAATATTATTAAAAATTAAAACATTATGGTTCTAATAATTAAACTGTCTCTCAAAAGGCAATAAAAGTGTTCAAAAAGTGAAACTCTCCAACATTCATAAAGCTTGACATGTAAAAAAAAATTCCTCCGGTCTCTCTCTCTTGTTACTTCTTCACAATATTTCCTGTAGAGAGCAAAAAAATAATTAATAAACCATGAGAGACAGACTTCTAGTTTTCTACGGGAGTATGGGTTTATATATATATATATATATATATATATATATTCAATTAAATAATTATTTTACTATATTTGTGCCAGGCCAGGACTAGGCCTTGAGGATTGTTCAAAACCCATCCCATTAACCAATCGGGCTAAAAATATGAACCCGGCCCAATCCTATAGGCCTAAATTTATATCCCAAACCTTAAAAAAATTGGGTTGGGATGGACGGACCACCGGGCAAGTATGCACCCCTAACGTCTTGCCTTTCTTGTATTTTGACTCTTGAGTGGTGTGGGCCAGTGTGCCATTAGTCCGATTAATCTTTGTATTCTTTTTCAAATATTAAATTGAAGTTCTTTTGATGAGAAAAAAAGGAGGGAGTGCTTGGAGAGGGCTATTATGGAGAGTGGGTGTGACTGTGGGCAATAAGCTTTTTTTGAACTGCGGGCAATAAGCTGGATCATGAATTAATAACGGGCTAGTCCGAACGGGCTTTGGGTTGATCAGGGCCATTACTAAGTAGCTCTTGAATAAGCCTCATAAGTTGACAAGCCTGTAAACTAACTTGGGCCTTGTTTTAGTACATTTAAACCTTGCTTCTTTGTAGTCCCTAGAACCTCAAGTCAGGTCATTTTTTTTTGGTAGATAAGAAAAGAGAAAAAACTAAAACCGAAAATTACAGCCTTTCAAAGGCCACCCTCATATCAGGTCATATTTTCGGGCTCAAGAAGTTGATAAGAACTTCCACTGTTTATTGTATTTCGTACTCAACAATTATGCCGATTGGGTATCGATAAATGTCAAGTCAGAGTAATTTATTTTGTGATAAACTCTAGTGGGTCAACATATTTTTTTCCAAGATAAACAAATTTCAAAATCATATCCAAACCCGATCGATGCAATTTTTGGAAATTGGCAATACTAATGTTCTCCGTGAGATTTAAAAAGTGAGGTTTTGATTGATAACCCTAAAGTGGACGATATTCTAATCCAAACAACTTATGTGCTATATAAACGCTCTTATCAACTGTTATACTTGCTCTTATTAATTGCATTTGTTAACTCTATCGAAAGCGCGTAAATCACACAAGACTTACATGATGAAGCTCAGCGGAATACTTCAAGCTTTCGGAGATCGACCAACCGAGACCCGCTCTACAAGCACAAACCGAAACCACGAACAAGAACCCGAACACCGTCTTCAATCCTCGTCGTGTAGAGAAGACTACCAGAGCCTACTCTTAATATCCACACCGCAAATCCTAGGGTTCGTAAATGGAAACCCTAGAGAGAGAAAATATTGACAGGAGAAATATTTTGGGGAGAAGAAGATATGTGAAACTCTAATTGTTTCAAGCGTCTCTCTCTAATATCTGCAGGACTTTATTTATAGACAAAGTCCCAGAGTTTAAACCCTCTTTAAACTCTCCTAACACATAGAGGCAAGAGCCCATCTCTTATCATCCTTCTAACCAATCCAATCAATTAACCCATGTGGACGATCCGTGTGGGTAGGGTCCGGTCCAACCGACCCATATTTACTAACAGTATTACTTGTCCTTATATATATATATATATATATATAGCATTTCTAATGAGGGCTCCCTCATTTTGCTACAATGAGGGACTTAGCCTTTTTTTAACTTTTCGGATCAAATTTCGACGATCCGAACCGCTCAATATTTTTAAAATATGGTTTCAAGATCCAACGCAAGTATTCGTAAAAAAAAAAATACTCGGAATCAATTTTTGATAAAAACGCTATATATAACTTTTTATCAAAAATTGATCGGATCAAGCCCTTCCGAGTATTTTTTTTCTTACGAATCTTCGCGATGACCCTTAAAAACATGTTTTAAACATATCTAACGGTTCGGATCGTTGAAATTCAATCCGGAAATGAAAGTCCCTCACCATAGCAAAGTGAGGGAGCCCTCATTGAATCCTTGTTGTATATATATATATATACCAACTTGTATGACGATGCGAGAATTCCTATGTTGACATGTTTTATGTGGTGTAGAACGGACATAGAATTACGGGGTGGTATACGATTAGACAAACAAATAGACGATTATAAGATAAGGGGAAAAAATAGTAAATTATGGGAAATGTGAAGTTGAAGAATTGTCCGATATTGTATAGTATTTGTATATACTCATGTGTTGTATGTACAACATCATGTGCTGTTTGTACATCTCAAGGATATGCGCTGAATATATTTATATATCCTTATGTGCTAAATGCGCATTACATTCTCAAGAGGGGGGAAAGTGAATCTGGTGACGATGGAAAAACTTAATGTGGTGATAATTAGAAATTGAATCTTGTGCGGTGGTTAATTGTGAGAAATTTCTCCAAGATGGGATATCTCACTTTGTTAAATGCTGTTTTAAGAAGATTACTTGTTCCTTGTTGTTGCACTTCCTTTATATCAAAGTATGAATTATTTCTGCTGAGTGTTATTTGCTCATGGTATTCGCATGCCCTAGCTTTTTACGCTAGACAGTGAAAACAGAACTGAAGGATAAGATTAAGCTAATTAAAAGTAAAGTTTCCGGAAGACAAAAATTGTCGAACCCTAGATTCGTTAGTAGTTATTGCCCTGTTCCGTTTTAGAGATTAAATTGTAAACTTGTTTAAAAAATCAATCTATTTTGTCAAATCAAACTATGCTTCCGTTCTTATTTAAGTAGTTGACCGTTTATTTTAACAAAATCGTTTTGAAAAAATATTTTATTAATGCATCTAAAATTCGAGGCGTTACAAATCTGGAGTTAACCTAAACTGGACTCTTGTGTCTACAATTGCTTGAAAAACCCTTCCATTGAATGAGCTCGAGCTCATATATATCGCTTTCTAGTAACACACCATAAAGTCATCTTGTAGCCTAAGTTGTCATTAGATTTGGTCTGGTTCTTTAATTTTAAAAGGTAATGTGGGGCAAAATCTGTGATATTAAATACCTAAAGAGTAATTTGACTTCAATGGTCCCAACTCATAGAAAGCAACATGTCCATGCATGGGATAAGCATGCGCGGTGACTTCTTTATTTTTTTATTTTTATTATTTTTTGAATGGATTATTTCCATTTAACAAACTAACCATCTTTACGAAGAACAGAAAATAAGTCGGGGCGGAATACAAACTCTAACTTTTCAAAACACACACTTATTAAGGTATAGTTCAAAATGGAAATGTACACACTATAAAAGGAACGGAGGGAGTAATATTATATATCTTGCACACATATATCTCAAAAATAAAAATGTAGAGTTAATCTTGTACTTCACCTTTCGTTAGCTGATTCATTTATAAGTATAGATTTATAAATTGTTTATTTATTTGAAGATCTATCTTCTGATTTTCTTTACTTTTAACCATCGTGTAGAAATATTTTCAAAGAAGTCATCGATAAAACCATATACATGGGTTTGTATTTTATATTTTAGTTGAATTGCATAGAATATACCTTGGATCAGCTGTTATCAAGCACATATATATATTTGTCCGACAAATATTATTATAACTTTGTATGGCAGTAATTAGCTCTATAACAAATGGAATGAGATGAAAACATTGTAATCAAATTGGGACTTTAAATCACTACCTAGACCTAATAAAAACCCTATCACATGGTGTGAGCAGATTTTCCTTAAAAAAATCATTGAAAACAACATAAAAGTAACAACTGTAGAAGGAATTAAATAAACTAGAGTGTTTAAGTCAGCCCCATCATTTATAGAACAAACAATTACTTCTAATAGCATTCATTGAGTTTACCAGTTCCCCAAAACAAAAACGACAAACTTTACCAGTTCAAAATAATAAAGGAAAAACTTTATATATCAGTTATAAAACAAGTGTTTTGTAACCATACTTTAATCCTGGCCTAGTTCCCCCTAAAAAATACACACACAAACCTCACGATTAAACTAAAATTTATGGGTTAAAACAAACAGAGAACGTGCATAAAATTACGAGCGCTGCTACTCACACAGCAACCCCACACAGCAAGGAGCAAAACGACAACGTTTTGCCCAAAAAAAAAAAAAAAACCCAAAATTCTAAAATCTAAAAACCCCGTTCGCCTCTCCCTCTGGTTTGGATACAGGAGAACATCGAGGGTGTGAGAAGAAGACGATGAAGAACCCCACCACCGGCACCTCGACGAAGACCACCACCAACACCGACGACGAACCACCTCCATCGCGTACTACACCGACAAAGTTGGCACTTCTACTTCCCGCTAGGAGGCCTCCTTCTTCAACTCCGACGACCTTCGAATCACACTAACGAGGTTCGAAGCTTAGACAACTATGGTCTCTCTCTCTCTCTCTCTCTCTCTCTCCTTGTTTCAATTAGTTTTGCACAAACAATTTCAGAAACCCAAATTTCCTGATATGTTAGAAGTAAAAATAGTTTCACCCACAATTTAATTGTCTTGGTCATAATATCTGTGTTCCTTATTCAAATTTGGAACGGGCAAATTGGCTCCTCCCTTGTAATACATAATTCTTGAATGCATTTAGTTTAGTTGGTGGAAGATTGGTTGAATTTGCCGCTGCTTTTGTCACAAAAACACGATTGTCGTCTTGGTGTGGTCGGCTGTGGCGGTGGTGGTGGTGCTCGGGTGGTGGTTGCCGGCTGGACGAGTTCTCTATCTGTCTCTCTTCTCCGTATGGAGACTCAGAATTTGGGGGAAGAGGAACAGAGGAAAGGAGGAAGAAGAGGCGCGTGTTTGAGATTTGGGTTTTTTTTTTATAAAGCCAAACGACGTCGTTTGGTACCTTGTTGTGTAGTTGTTGTGTTGGGCTGCTGTGTGAGTATCATTATTGTAAAATTACCTTCGGAGACAGCGGTTGATAAACGGGGTAAAATTAAATCACGACTTTCCAAAATCAGTTGCAATCGCAGATCTGTTGAAAAGGGGGGAAACAAATTAAACTAAACTTTATGCTATAGATGTGTGTGTGTGTGTGTGTGTGTGCACGTTCATGTTTGTGTGTGTGTGTGTGTGTGTGTGAGAGAGAGAGAGAGAGAGAGAGAGAGAGAGAGAGAGAGAGAGAGAGAGAGAGAGAGAGAGAGTATGAGGACCGTCGGAGAGAAGCAGAGAATTGGATCGGAATCTCCAACCGGCGGAGAGAAGCAGAGAATTGGACCGCATGTGCGTGTTTGACGAAAATGAAGCCGTGGAGATTTGTTTATGAATGAAGAGATGAGATTTGTAAATGGAAGAGAGATTTGTTTCTAAATGTGGGTGAATCTCTCAATCCATGTCTGTATGGATTTGGCGGTGGGAAAGAGAGATTTGTTTCTGTTGGGTTCTTGCCGCAAAAATTAATATTGAGCCAATAAATCAAACCAAAATCAACCACGAGAACACACAAGATTTTTACGTGGTTCGGATAAATTTGGTTTTTAGCCAAATTCCCTACTCCACGGGTTGCCTCATCCATTCTCATTAATAAATCTCAATGAGTATATGTATCCACTTACATATCAAGTAAATCAAAGTGGATGTAATAAACTTATCTATAAAATGGAGTTACACAAATATCGGACTGAGGCGCGGATATCTCGCTTTCTTTAAAGAGATTCAAGCCCTCTGCGACTTGGTTGAATTTTGAACCACTAGCAGATGCAGCAAAACTCCCACATGGCCTGTCTCCCCTAGGATATAACAGCCCGACTAATAAGTCGTGTTGGCTCGAACTACCCTGCACAAGTTAGAACCCAAAGCTCCACCACAAAAACACCCTTGCATTTTGCTGGGTAATTTCTGCATACAAATACAAAATACAAAATATAAAGGAATAGGAGAAAACCCTTGATCACAGCCTTAGGCCTCACTGCCTTAGGCTTGCTTCTTCTTCCACGAAGATAACAGATGCATGCATATATAGAAGATGGAAATTAGATAGGCCCAGTTTCTCACTTGATTTTATCAGATTTTGATAAAATCAACCCTAAATTTTATCAAGTGAGGATGAAATTTTGATAAAATCTTAGATTTTTACGTGGTTCGGATAAATTTGGTTTTTAGCCAAATTCCCTATTCCACGGGCTGCCTCATCCATTCTCATTAATAAATCTCAATGAGTATATGTATCCACTTACATATCAAGTAAATCAAAGTGGATATAATAAACTTATCTATAAAATGGATTTACACAAATATCGGACTGAGGCGCGGATATCTCACTTTTTTTAAGGAGATTCAAGCCCTCTGCAGCTTGGTTGAATTTTGAACCACTAGCCGATGCATCAAAACTCCCACATGGCCTGTCTCCCCCAGGATACAACAGCCCGATGAATAAGTCGTGTTGGCTCGAACTACCCTGCACAAGTAAGTTAGAACCCAAAGCTCCACCACAAAAACACCCTTGCATTTTGAATATCAAAATATACCAAAACTCCAACATTAATTCCCCCACCTATTTTAATATTGAAAAGCAAAAAATTAGCATGCCAAAAATACTTCGAGAGATTAACCAACAAAAAGGGGCATTATGCATCATGATAGGTGTGACTCTGCATTGAACCTACATTAGTGAAACAATGACCTCTACTCCAGAGTCAGTGGTAGTCTCAGACTTGAACCATGACTGCTTAAGGGAAAAAAAATATCACTATCCACACATAATTTGGCTAGCACGTTACGGCCTTGTGCTGATCCTGGTTTTTCATGAGTGTATTTGAGAATAAGCCCAATTCTCATAGAAAGCGGCCCCACTTTCACACTCATATAGGTGAGATCTGTCAAAGGTGCTCCTGTAACTCTGACACCCCTCTCAAAAGAGCTACAAAATTTCATTAAGAGTTTTTAGAAAATCAACCTCTCAAAACGTTACAAGATAAATGCACTCACATCATAGGGATTGACAAAATAAAAAATTAGTGCATTTGATACGGCCACCATATGTTCGTTTTTCCTATTAAACCCAATTACAGGATCTCTGGTCCCTGGGTTGGGTATCCCCATACGTGGCTCCTACCATATTATCGGGCTTTGGTCTAATCCCCTCGATGTAATCCAGACTTGATTAAAGCAGCTGCAAAATAAATCTCATGCCCAATATTCAAATCCCAATAAATCTCATAGTCTGGATTTTACCATTTAACAAAAATGGTCACATACTCTACCAATTTGTCATCCAGTGCTTGTCACAATAAAAATATAATTGTGACACTTGGGGTTGGCCAAAAGAGAAGTTTCCCCAATATTACCTCAATTAACTTTTGGTTGCGAAAATTCCTCAAGAAAATAGAGATTCTCTTAACCAGCAGGCTTTTCCAAATGTTGCAACTAAAAAATATATAGCACCTCTCCACAATAAACTCAATGGTAGAGAAAAATATTTTCCTTTCATAAAATTTCAAATCTCAAATCTGAATGTTTTTTTTTTTTTTTAGTAAGTAATGCAGGAGTTCATCTTGGCTCATTAAATAAGCCTTAGATAAATCTGTTTCTTACGCGCAAAATAATTCTCAAGCCTCAATGGCTTTCTCAAAGCCTAAGTCAATAATCACAATTTTGACTCTCTCCTGCTAAGTACTTGTTTAATCACCTCCAAATTAAATTTCTGGTCGAGTAAAAAAAATAGTAGAAAAAATCTATCACCAGAATATTTTTCAAAAACCCCCACCAATCCAAAAAATTATATAGCCTTTTAATTCAGATAGCCCACGAGTTATTGGATCCTTGTAAAGTATACCGAGGACTGAAATACCGATAAACCGACAAATCCGAAAGTAGCCAACATAATCGAATATCCGAAAAGCGACAAGGAATCCATATGACTTAAAACCGATTTCCAACAAGGCTATACAATTATGAATTAGTGTCCTCTCGTTTTCTGTGTCACTGAAGACAACAAAATAGTTTTCTTTTTTTACGGGGAAATTTTTTTGAATTTAAGAAAAATCATTGGTGTACTCTTTTCCCCCACCATTTTTTAAAATTAAAAATAGAATATTTCTCAAACATCGTCTGATTCAAAAAATCAGATCATTCCATCACCCACCATCTCTTTACCATGAAGCCATTTTATTGAGTAAAAACTCAAGTAAATTTTCTCTTGGATGAGGCTATTGCAGATGATTGAAGTTGCAGAAAATAGCACACATCCAAAGAGGAAATCCCAATTCCACCTCATTACTCCCGGTTAACTTGGTTGGGCAAGAATCATCAAGTAATGGTCTTTACCATTCCAAGGGAGTAATTCTCGGTGAACCATTTACAATAAATATGCTTAAAAGCAATTTTTACACACCGCCCTTCCACATAATACACAAACAATTGTCCGTATTTGACTATTTGTAGGCACACGACTTATCCATAGATTTAGCCTTCTAAAAAAGACTTTTTTTTATATTTGCATATTGGAGCAGAAAACCAACTTAGGGCATCCACGGTGGGCTCATTCATAAGTTGACTCCTAAAGTGTACACATAAGCAAAATTGGGGTTCATTTTTCAGTCCTAGAGCTTGCTAAATTTAGAGAGCATATGTACGCTCAATGGATTAGCAAAAGCATTGTAACACCCCTGATTTTGGGAACGTTATATTTATTATAGAAATAATAAATAAGTTTTACAACAAGTTTCCATCTTTGAAATTACATAATTCTCCTTGCTATTACATTTATTCAAAACAGGTTCAACTAGGGTTTCTCTACTTCTTTGCACTGCCGTCAGCCCCGGCGGTGTCCTGTCCAGCTCCATAAGCTCCCAAGCTGTAGTACTCCTCATGTTCATCTCTATAGTCTGACATAATACGTCAGAGTCGCAGAGCAACATCGTGGTATTATGCCAGGGTTACACAAGTGCAACACCTGTGAGCGAAAACGCCCAGCAATAACTCTACCCAAATCCAATCTAGCAATTCTAGAACAATATATCAAAGCTGAAAAGTAATAACAAGAGTTTATCCGAAAATAGTTTTCATGAATAAATATGACAGTGTCTGTGTAAATATGCTTGTGTCAATGTCAACATAAATCAGAGTAAACGTGGTGGTAATCGGTGTCTCGTAACATTTCTCATTTTTCATCATAAGTATTCTTCTTCAAATTTCATATTTTCGATCATCACAGTCATCACAGTCATCCCAATCATCTCCATCATCTCCCATCACTCGAAAGTTATTGGCCCGTCTTTCACCAACCTTTCCGCTCGAGGATCCTGTTGCTTTGTATCATGGACCGCATCTACGTGATACAAAGCTTAATCCATTATGCGACATTCACGAACACAGCTTCAACCATATTGTATCATGGACCGCACCTACGTTATACAATCCAGCCACCTTGTATCATGGACCGCATCTACGTGATACAAAGCTTTATCCACCGTGCTGTTGTATGCGTTTTAGCCCTTACAACATCATGGACCG
Organism: Gaultheria prostrata; assembly: GCA_036023075.1. NCBI lineage: Eukaryota > Viridiplantae > Streptophyta > Magnoliopsida > Ericales > Ericaceae > Gaultheria > Gaultheria prostrata. Next base: position 43,861 of record JAXBDA010000647.1, on the reverse strand, counting down.
CATCTACGTGAAGGGCGGTGCTACAGCGGCACTACCGTATCTTTTAGTCCTAACCACATCACGGACCGTAACTACGTGAAGGGCGGTACTAAAGTTGCATTACCGTATTCATTATCATCGTTACGAATTCTCTGTTTCCATTCCCATCTCATTTTCATTCTCATCTCTTTTCCTCGTGTCAACTATTCATCTCGAAAATCGTGTCGTGTAATTCTCGTATCGTGTCGTGTCTCAAAATCTCTTTTCGTAAAAATAGACTTTCTCGTAAATCATGTTTCAAAAATTAGCGTTTCCTCGTAAAATGTAAAATTCAGTATTTCCTCATAAAATGTGTCACTTAAAATCAGCGTTTCCTCATAAAACGTGTTTTACCATAATTCAATACTTCCTTGTAAAACGTGTTTCGAAAATAATTCACTTTCTCGTAAAATGTGTTTCTCCATAATTCGATATTTCTTCGTGAAACGTGTCTTTCAAGATATCGTTTCTCTTTTGGCGACCTTCTCTCGACAATAGAATAACCAGGAAAGTCCCAGGAGAGGGAGTCGGAATATCCAGTTAATAGCACCCATTCTCATTCTAGACAGACTTTCAAGGGTGTTAGCCTTGGGTCATTCCACAGTCTCAAATTAGTCATAAAACATTTTCCTCATTTCCCAAAAATATTCCACGAAGTCTTTTTCAGAAAATTCTTATTTGCCGATAATTTCGCCTTTTCAAAAAGTAACCGTTCGCGTATTTTTTCAAAAATCAATCGGACATTATAACTGCGTAAATTTGAAATATCATTTTTCATTCGGGCATTATAACGACTACGTAAGTTCGAAAAAGTATTTTTAAGATCACAACTCTTTTCTTTTCTTTTTAGAAACTGTAAAACTACTAACTTTTATTTTTAAACCGGGCATTATAACATTACTAAAAATTAAAGTTGCGCTAAAATAACTAGTAGAAACTTAGATAAAGATTATTACCATAATTCTGAGACTAATCGGAAGCAGAAAAGCTAGGTAGATAAACGGACGGAGTAACGACTGCGCGTGTCGAAAGGAAAAGTTAGTACTTTTCCTAGAAACACGAAAATGACTACGAAACTACTATTTTTGGATCGAGGGGCGGTTTGTGGTGGTGGAGGGTTGAGTTTGGTTGAGTTTCATGAAGAACACTTAAGAACTTCAAGAAGTTCTACTAAAACTACAAAGATTGCTACTAAGAACTACAAGAATTGAGAGAGGTTTTAGAAGAGTGGAGGTGTGAAGAATGAAGTGAGTTTGGCCTTCTATTTATAGGTAAGAATGGAGCTCTCCCTCTCCCTCATTGGGCCGGCCCTCTCTCTCTCTCTAGGAAATTTCCTCCATTAAATGGAGGAATAAAATCTAGATTTTGGGGGACAAAAATCTATAGGTTAAATAGGCATGTGTCTATTATTTCCATAGGTAAAATCTTACTAGATTTGCTAGGAAGTTTCTAGGAACTTGCTTGGTAAAAATCTAGTCACATTTTACAGTGTAGAAATACGCGACTAACTACATTTCCGGTACTAGTTCGCACTGCAAATGAACATGAGGCTATTAAGGCTAAGATCTCATCTTATGACGCAATCTTATCTTCTGACGCGTAATAAATGAGGGAATATATTCTCCCTAGGTTAATAATGGCTAGTCTAATAATGCAAGAGTGACTACGGGTCCTTCCAGTGTAATTTCAACGCGATAGGCTAGTTTCCGGACTAATTTGTACTGCAAAGGAGCATGAGGCTATTAGGTTACCATATCTGTAGGCGCGTCGTCAAATCTATAGGCGCGTCATGCTATGCCAATAATGCAAGGGAAATTAATGTGACTACGTAACCGTTCTGTGCAGTTTTTACGCGACTAGCTACTTTACCGGAGTAAATTGCACTGTGGGAGTGATAAAGGCTATGAGGCTACTAAATCTATAGGTGCGTCATCATATCTATAGATGCGTCATCATATCTATAGGTGTGATCATGAGATTCTTTCAATAATGCATGGGGAATTCACCTAGTCACATTTTGCAGTGTAGGTTACACGCGACTACGTAGGTTTTCGGAACAAATTGTACTGTTAAATGACATGAGGCTATAAGCTAGGAAATCTTAGGCACAATCTAGGTTTTAAATGAGGGAATCCTAGAGAAAATCTATGGGATTCATTGTGTACAATAGTATGTGTATGCATGTAGATATAATGTATCTATTCTTGGTGACTAAGTAACTTAGGAAGCTTCCTCCCTCCTTCCACTCAATCTTTTTATTAATGGAGGGAATCTTGGAGAGAGTCCCATGGGATTCTTAGACATGTGCTAATTGGGAAATTTCCCATCACCTTCCTCCAAATCTTTTCTCACAATCCTCCACAATAATGGATAGTCAAAATTGGTCAAAATTGGAGTGGTTCTAATCTTGACTAGATAGCATGTGAGTGTGGAAGATTTTGTAGTAGGATAAAAATAGTAATGTATGTATAGATACAAGTATACAACACTAGGGTCTAAAATAGTATTTAAATAGGTTTTCAAAATATTAAAAGAAAACAATTGAATCAAATAAAAAGAAAAAAAATTCCTCCAAAAATCCGGATTGTTACAAGCATTCTCTATTTTATGAAAAAATAATAAATAGAAAAAGTGTGGGTCCCATAAATTGTTAAGTTAAAAATGATTAAAAGACTTAGACTTGGGTCCCACTTGGAGCTTACTACAAGGCTACCTAAATTTAGCTAATGGGTTGGGAGCCATGCTTGGGAGCCACCCTTGGGAGCTTGTATTGGGAGCTCATTGAAGACCATAATTGATCAAATGGCTTGCTAAATTTTAGGAGCCACACCTAGAAGCCATTTTGAGAGCCCATTGTGGATGCCCTTATGTACTAGACAATTATTTGAAGGGGTTAATCGTTCAAAAATATAAACCAAACCTGGTTGGCTTTTTCAAAGTGAGGTTTTCACCAAAAATTTCACTGGCTTCAAAAGATCAAATAACAAGAGACCTAGCTCGGACCAAGAGAGAAGGATTTGAAGGCTCCATGACAGATTGGATTTCTTTTAACTTAAGAAAGGAAAAACCTCTACATGTAGGAACTAGCATGGGCCCTGGAACACTCTCTTTTGTACTACGCTCTGGCAAATTTGGAAAGATAGAAATAGGAAAAGTTTTGACAACGTCGAGCTAGGTCCAGAAGAGAGTTCAAAATTGCTAGTTTCTTATGCGAAAGAAATTGTGGAGGCCTTCAAGTCCCCTCTTATCCCTGGCCCTTCTAATCATAGACTAACACCATGGAAACCACCAATTGCAGGTGGCATCAAGCTCAATACCGATGGCAGCTGGTATGATAGGAACCGGAATGCAGGTTTTGGTGGCCTATTCCTAAACGACCAAGGAGAATGGGTTCTCGGTTACTATGGGAAAATGGTGGCAGCTTCAACCTTAGAGACGGAGATATGGAGCATTTATAGAGGCCTTACAATCATTCTGGAGAGAGGGCTGTCAAATGTCCAAATTGAAACCGATTCCCAAACTGCTGTGATCTTATTCAACGAAGGAACAAGTGCAAACCATCCCCAAAGCAACATCCTTAACGATGGGAAGTACCTCCTCAACCAATCTAGGAGCAGCCTCATTCATATCTACCGAGGAGCCAATGAATGTGCAAATTGCTTAGCGAACTTTGGAGCAGGCCAGGAAGAAAACCTCGTGGTGTCTGAGAGACCTCCTATAGCAGTTAGGGAGTACATGCTAAGGGAATCCATAAACATTCGCCAAATTCTCGATTAGCTTTATGTTTATTGCTCTATCCTTTGCTTATCTGTTTAAGTTAGCTACTATGGACATCCCGGCTGGTAACAAACTCTGATGAAGCGGTCCTATTCGCGCTTTTAGTTCTAATATATTCCGACGTACCAAAAAAAAAAAAAAAATTTGGTAGTAAAATTAAATTTTACCTCAGTGATGGAATACCTCCTTGAAATCAGGATACAAGTTAGTTTCCAAGCTAACTCCTCCACAAGAAGCATGTGATCAAGGTCTCTCTATCTGCTGCATCGGTAGGGCTTTACTCAAAACTCCTTTTTTTTTTATCTTGTTGTGTTCTCATGATTTTGGCTCACTTTGAATCTCCTTAAAATTGTTGGGGTTCTTGCTGCAAAAATTAATATTGAGCCAATAAATCAAACCAAAATCAACCACGAGAACACACAAGATTTTCAAATGGTATTAGAATTAGAATATCTTTTTATGCTACTGCAACGACATTTCAGTCTTACGTTTAAAAAAAATAATAGAAGAAGACCAAACTAAATAGCGAAGACCAAGTAAAAGGATCGTTTTGATGGAGTTGAAAGCCATATATTTGAGCTCATTGCATATTTTGAAAGGTTTTCCAATGTAGGAACGCTCGCAGAATATGGAGACCTTCAAGGCAGGGTTTTGATTTCTCAGTTGGGAGTCTGGTTGGGTTCGAAGAATGGTTTGTGGGTTGGTTGGGTAGTGCTCCGGATGATTTTGCAATCTTAGAGTTGGTTTCCCTTTTATGGACTATTTGGGGTTGCCGTAATCGTCATGTGTTTCGCGATTGACCAAGAGATGTATGGGCTAGTTTTTTATGTGTATGGTTATGTTTCTTGTTGCTCAAACACAAACAAAAAAAAACACTGAGCGCGACCATTTTCATTTTAACAAGTATGAGTGCAATTTTGGGTTGACGTAAATTGCTGAGAATTTCGAATAGATTAAGTTTTTAGATGAGTTTACGGTTAACGATTAAATTTAAATCAAGTAGCAAAGTCCGTGTTTTAAGCAGTGACAAACTTGTGTATGTCTTTTGATAAATAAAATAAGTACCAATAAAGTACTCTAATAGAAATTTTAGAAATCGAAGGAGCTAGCGACAATTGCCATCGTTTCTCCCTCTAGCTCAGGTCACCCATGCACATAGGCGTAGGGGTCTAATTTAATTTACGCATGCATTAAAGTCTACTGAAGCCACAGCGCATCTTCAAGGAACTGGAGTTTTGTTTGGTGTGATAGAGAAAGTAACATAACGGCTCATTGGTTAGTTTCAAATTGTTTACGTAGGACCATTTTGAATCAATCGTACATTTTCTATTTTCCCCTTAAAAATAGATTCTTTTTTAAAAAGTTAGTGGGTATTATTATATTGATAAGGGTAAGTAATGGAAAGTAGATGTAAAAGTTGATGTGAGAAAAAAATAGTTGGAATTCCCAAATAACACACTTAAAAAGGGACGAAGGGAATAATATACATATATATTTTAGTTTTCAGCGGGGTCTGCAGAGGCATGTGCCCCGCGTGACCCCCTTAGATCTGTTCGTTCTCAGCGGCGTACATCCCTGATCATTAAAAAAAACCCTAGCACACATGATAGAACACCGGCGCAGCCGCTGATGCTTGCTGTGGTTGAGTGGACTTTCCGCAGCAACATTCCGATCAAAGTAAGTGTGAAACTGCATACAATGGTTGCCTCAACCAAGTTAAGCAGAAATGAGGACGGAGTCGAATCACCCTGTGGCTGGAACCGGAAAATCCATAGAGCCACCGCGGCTTGAAAAGTCAGGCCCAGGAACTTGTTCCCCAACTTGAAGGATGGAACTGCAATGGAGTTTGTATTAGGAAGACTGATACTAGTACCAGTAATAGTACTAATCCCACTGGTAACGTGGCGATCATGATCTTGTTCCATCTGAATAGCAACATGATCAGTCGGTGATTCGGGAAAGTAGTAATTTTGAGAGTTCCCGGTGGCGGGGACAACATGATCACCGGATGGCAGTTGGAGAGCGGTCACACCTGACAGCTCAATAGTATGGGTAAATCCATCGTTGTCACCGCCGCGCCCATGATGACCATCATCGGAATTAACGATCTGGAGAGGGGAGCCAGTGGGCTGATCATGAGACACAGATGAGCCTGAGGAGGTTGTAAGCTCTTGAGCAGCGATTGACTGGTCCGGAGGAAGGACCTCAGCTCCATTGGTCAGAGTACAACCTTCATCTATCATTGCCGGAGCCATTTAGGCTTTCTTTTTTACTACACAAAATCAAAAGGGAATACACCAGTTGAATTACAAAAGGAAATCAAAAGGCCCAAAAAGGAAACTAAACTAACAGCAAAAAAACACTAAGGGTAAACCATCTATACAAACACAAACAAATATCAGCCAGAACAAAAATTGGATTTGGAAAGTGCCAAAGTGCCCTAACGGCCCGTTTGGATGGCGTATTGGTTTGGGAGAGATTAAATAGTAAGGCGGGATAAAATAGTCAGGGGGATTAAATAAAAAGGGTGATCCCACATTGATATGACATATAAGAAGGGTGAGTTAAATAGTCCGTGGTTTGGATGAAGAATTAAAATGGGGGATAAAGATGGTAGATAATGTAAAAACCGGTCAAAAGACTATTTTGCCGTTTGTAATCCGTATATTAAATTATGCATTTGAATAATAATATAAATATCAAAATTAATTAATTTGATATACTTTTCAATAATTTTTAATTTCTAATACTAAACAAAAATGAAGCTATAGTATGTGTATACTTAACAAAAATTTATTTGTTATACTTAAATCATTAACAATTAATAAGATACTTTATTTTTTGTTTGAAAAAAGAAAAAAAAGAAAAAGATGTTCTCACATCCATTACCAGTACCCACCGCCCTATATTAAATATATTGGATCAAAAGCCCACAAAATTTTCATTTGCACCAACCCACCCACACTGTCTCTACTCTCTCTCCTGACCCCTCTCTTTCTCCGCCGCCACACAAAACCACCGCCGCTGCACAGCGCTGATCTGAACCGCCGATCTCCTCTCTCTCTCTTGCCGATGATGACGAGAAGACCAACGACGATTGGCAGCGACGATGAACCAAACGCAGCAAATATGTATTTTTTTGAAATAATCCTGTGTATTGTTCAAGATGTGATGTTGTTGGTGTTGTAGATTAATCTCTCATTTTGTTTTGTAATTTTGGGTTCAACCGATAATTTTCATTGGGAGTCAGTTGGAAGAGAAACCCATCTGGGGTGGGGCCAGATGGGGGTGGGGGGATTAAAACGACAGCATCATCCACCCTGACTAAATAGAAGCCCCTCCCTCCGTTTTTATTTAGTCTGGGGGAAGCCGGGCGGTTTTAGGTTTCCAAACCATGGGCTAAATGTCCCACCAGCCCCTTATCTGGCCGGATGGCTATATCCGGCTCCCATAAACGGCATCCAAACCAGCCCTAAGGAGCATAAACCAAGTTGGCATTTTCCCCGGCTTTTTGGGCTTTGTAGGTTTTTCTATTTGAAGGTTGCTTGTTGAGAATCCTAGTACCCACTAACAAAAATTAAGGAAAATTAAAGTGGGCAGCCAACCGATCGATCTAGTAAAGCAAATAGGCAATTAGTAAGAAGTATAAACTTTTCTGGGCACCCATCTGAAGACTAACCGCTAAAAATAAAATATGGGAAATAAATTGTTCAATTTATGCAATTTCGAGAAATACCGTGTGGGAACTGAAAATGTTACATCGCCGATTCGCCATGCGTGGAGTTCAATGGACCTGCACATCTCATGCGAAATATATGAGTGCTTAATTAGTTTTGGTCAGCGTTGCCAACAATTCCACAAGTATGAGTATGACATAGTATGTCAGAAATTGCGCTCAAAATGCCATAATTTTTATTGCGCGTTCTTCTTTTTCAACACGCTTCCCTACATCAACTTTCTTTTTCACCATTTCCCCCCTCTATGTCAAGATACATGTCTATTGTCTATCACAAGGAAAGTAGAGAACTTAAACTTGGAGCATCTCCAACCAAGCTTCAAATTCTCATTTTGGTTATTCAAATATTCATTTTGAAGAATCTCCCTTCTTCAACCAATCAAGATGCTTTGTTTGAATTCTTCGAAATGAAGAATTTCAAAAAAATTAAAAAACTTTTTCATTTTATTTCCTCACTTTAAAATGCTATCTTATTACATTTATTTATAACAAAATTAGTGGTATACTGTAACTAAAATAGAGATTCATAACTGAGAACAATCATTAATGTATATAACATGGCAAAGTTGTAACTAAAATAGAGATTCCTCATTAGTGTTGCAGCTCGCGAAGTCTTAACCTATCTATCAACCTCTTGATTTTATTTTAAACAAGAAATGAATAACAAAACGTATCCCTTGGCCTCTCGAAAACTAATAAAGTCTTGAAGCAGTATTTCTACTTCGATTCCCAAATTGACTTTACCCACCCAAAAAATTTTTGAGCGCAATTATGTTCATCCAAAAAAGAAAAAAAAATCACTCGATGAACCACCAATTTTAAAGGCTTGAACTTCTTAGTTAAATTGTGCATAAACTAGCCGAACACTTGGATCGCCAACTTAAAAAGAAAAGTTGAGCTAAATGGAAACCCACATGGGTAATGCTCACCCAATTTTTGATTTAGGGGTGACATTGCAGTTATAAGTTTCCAAGGTCAATGGTTGGAGTACTATTCAAAGCAACAATGATACATGTACAATAAAAGTGTTCAATTCGCCTCCAACATACTCACATGGTGTGTGGAGCCCACACACACTTGAATGTGAAATATGTGTGGGCTCCACATACCATGTGAGTGTGTTGGAGCCAAGTTGGACACTTTTATTGTACACTTATCACTTTTGTATTCCAACAAAGTCTTCCCCGCATCCCAATGTGAAAAAACAGTGGTCTTACTAATGTGGCCAAAGAACCAAGGTAGGCTGAATTTGACAATAGAAAATATCCACCCTACTTACCCTAGGACCCTTTTTTCTAAGAACTTCCCTAAAACTACTCTTGAATTTAACCCGAACGGGTTGGCTTAGAGGTCAAAGTTTGAGACTTAAGGGTTTGTTTCCTTCTAAAGTTTCGGGTTCGAAACCTCGTAGGTGCTATCAATTGCTTTGGGGTCAGTCCATATAAAGTTTTTTAATCTAACTTCAAATGGGACCTCCGCTAGTAGACGATGGGATTTCTCTTAGAATTTGTCGATATGCACGAAAAGTGGCAGGATACCTGATTATAAAAAAAAAAACAAAAAAAAAGCAACTACATTCTTGAATTTTGCTACTCACCCTCTCCACTTTGCCCGGAAATTTCCCCTGCAACTTTTCTTACAGTCTCCCCATCTTATTTTACTCATTCTTGAAAACAAAAAACTCTCGTACGCTTAAACCTACATGTATATATACACAGGGCCGGCCAACCAGGCGGTCGCCTGGGGCTCTCAGTTTTCGGGCCACTAATAGGGTCCCAAATTTGGGGATATAATAAATATTATGTGTCAAAGGTTAAACATAATTGTAATTCAGTGCAGTGGGTAGACTCATGTGACCTATCCTTAAGAACGTGAGTTCGATCCCCTTAGCCGTCATTTTCACACATTTATTTTTGAAATTTTAGAAAAAAATTAGGTGAAAACTGACGGTGTTTGAGACTTGAATCACTACCTTAGGGTGCAAAGTTGTTGCTCCGCTTCACTGTGCCACAACGCTATAGTGTATATTTGGTGGAACAACTAATTTATATACTATTAAAGAGCCTCATTATTAAACCTCGCTTAGGACCTCCAAAATCTCAGGGTCGGGCCTGTATACACACACATATATATATATACCCCAAAACATCGAACAAAACTACTCAAACATCAATTTCCATCAAAGGAAAAAGACTATTTCCCCACAAAACCATTTCATTTAATTCATTTCTAGACCCTGATTTGATCATTTTAAGACATTTTTGGCCACAACCCATTTCAATTAACACAGTTCTTGACCTGATTTGATCGAGGCGCAGGTACAGCAGAAGCAAGAATCCCGCATTACAGGTGGGAGGTGAAGTACGAGTTCCAGGCTCCGGATTGTTACAAGAAACTGGCCATCACCATTAACCGGCAGACGCCGGGGCCGACGATCGAGGCGCAGGAAGGCGATACGGTTGTAGTGGAGCTCAAGAACAGCTTAGTTGTTGGTGGGCTGATACTAGAAGAAGCCATATAACATATATTAAATGCAAGCAGAAATTACATAACATATATTAATTAAATGCTTTACCTCTTTGCAGGCAAAAGTTGTTGTTAGCCCAAGGCCGTTACACATTGGTGGTAGATATATGTATATGTATGTATGTATGTATAGAGAGAGAAAGTGAATGGGGTTAGGGTTTTAAGAGAGGGAGGGAATGGGAATGGGAATGGGAATGGGAATGGAGAGGGCTTGCAGGAGAAGAGACAATGGAAGGGATTATAACGGATCCCGAACATGTATATATCGAATTCGTGTTCTACATTCGTGTGCTTCATTCGTTTCCATCGCCGCTACTCTCAAACCCAAAATACTGTACAACTTGTCGGGTCATAGACAAAATACTGTACAACTTGTCCTTTTCTTCTCTTCTCTGATGGGGAAATTCAGTTTGGATTTTGTGGGGTTTCAATTTGTCGGGTCATAGTCAAAATCCTGTACAACTTCTCCTTTTCTTCTCTTCTCTGATGAGACTCACATGGATTCCTTAAAATCTTGTTCCACTCTCTTTAACTCAAGACCCAGCAGTACTTTTCTTCAGCTTCAGATTGCACCCGTACAGGCCTGTTTTTGCCACTCTCTTTCACTGGCCGCCCAACGTGTTCGGAAAGGGTTTTGACTTTTGACAACCGGTTTCAAACTTTTTCAGGTGGGCCCCTTATTCCACTCACTCCATTTCTTTTCTCTCCCATTTAGGTTTGTTTTGGCCTAAGTAGTAAGCTAAATTTTTCTGCTTTTTGGTCCTTTAAATGGTTGTATTCGTGTAAAGTACAAGCATTTTAAGTACAAAAAAATAAAAAATTTAGTTTACTACTTAGGCCAAAACACTCCTTAGTATATTTTTGGGAGCACTACTCTAGTTTATATATTATGCGAGATAAGTCCGTGAGATCCACTTCGAAGACCCACACAAAATAATCTAAGCCGTCCATTAGTTCTAAAATTATTGTTTGAGTCATCCAGAAAAAAAATTCACTTCAATCGACAACTTTAAGTATTTGATCCAGTTGTCTAACTTTCTTCCAAATTTTATCAGAAATTAGGATCCTTAATTGTGAATAAATAATTAGAAGATTGATCAACCACGTATAATTTTTCGAATAAGCTGATTTTTTAGGAGTTACTCAAAATAATTATTTTAAAAGTAATGAACGGCTTGGATCAATTGTATGAGTCTTTAAAGTCGGCTCCACAGACCCATCTCGCATAATATATAAACTAGAGTAGTGCTTCCAAAGATAAAGATGAGAGAGAAAAGAAATGGTTTAACATTAAGGTGGCTAAGGGGTCCACCTGAAAAAGTTCGAGGCCGGCTCTCAAAACGCTTTCCAAACGTGGTACTTTTCTTCAGCTTCAGATCTATGGTCAAATACGTCTCTTTTCAAAAGCCCAAGCTACAGAATTTGAGATACTATCATTATGACATTATCCAATAGTTACGGAAATTCTAAACGCGGGTTATTTGGTTTTTTTGACTCAGTGGAATGCCCTCTCAATATTTGAGAGCATCTTCTTTTATTTATTTTTGATAATTCGGAATATCATCAGAGCATCTTCTTGCAACTCTAAAACTCTACTATTTTTTTTATAACCAAATGTTCGGACTAGCTTGCTCACCTTGAACTCTAAAGCTCTATTTTAAACACTAGACATGACATATTGTGGAAAATTTTGTAATTTATCTCATATTTTTTCCAATTTTTTATACTTTTTAGAGGAACCCATCATTTTTTTTAGAGAGTTGGAAACCAAAATAGTGGTGGAGAATATGGAGACCTAAATTTAGACCAAATTTCTAAAAATTCTAAAAAGGACAATGAATCTCTCCATCTACTACAAAAAGTTGAAGAATAAGAGGATAAATTAAAAAAATTCTCCTTAATATGCCATATTCGATCTCTAAAATAGAGATTTTAAAGCATCTCTTATCAAGCTCTATATCTCAGTTTTGGAGATTGTATATCACATATGTGACGTATACATGTTTTGGGGTTTCATATTGATAGTGGTAGTATTTTGATCACCCCAATCTGTGTTCAGCTACGATTTGTGAATCTGGGCCCGTGCATGATTTAGTTATGGGCATTGACAATGGGGACTGAAAGTTTTGATTAAATTTTGTACTCCCTCTGTCCCTAGTTTATAGTCCCAGTTTGCACTTTTTGCTGTCCCAAAAAAATTGTCCCATTTCAAAACTAAATGGGTAATAGGTAATGAATTCTCTCTTTTACCTCTCATTTTGAAATTAGTACTACTAAAAAAGTAAGAAAATATAATGATTGAATGATAAAATGAGAAAAACAGATTTTGAAAAGTGCAATGATTGTATTCTCTTATTTAGTTTGAATCCCCAAAAGGTACCATAAAATAGGGACGGAGGGAGTAATAAAATTTCTTGAGGTGAGGAAAGGAGTCCCATATGATTCGAAATTTTTGATATTTAATATTTACACGAAGGTCTTTGAAAGAACAAAGGGGAACCTCTAGCAAAATAAATAAATCAATTTATTTTTTTTGGTGTTATTCAATTTTTTTTATATTTGTTAGTTTTGCGTTGACTTTTTGTAAATTATTGATTCGTCATAGCGAGAGGAATTTAAAAAGTAAAAAAATTTAACCAAATTAAAATTTTGGTGAATAAAGACAAGAGGATAAAATGGTCATTTGCAAAAATGTACCAAGACTATAATAACGTCATCTCAAATGTTCCAAGGCTGCATATAGTAGTTGCGCATGAGACACATACATGCGCCCATTAGACGGACCCAATAGTTAAACAGAGTGGCGGGATCCGGACCAATGGATGGGAAATTTTCGGGTTTGAGGATGTTAACCCAATATGACCCGACCTAACCCTTGTAATGGTCTGTATTTTTTAATGATATTTTTTTATACATTTGAAATATTTTATTTATTTAAATGTCACATCTTAAAATCTCCTATGCATTTAGAGGTCCGAGTGCATGAATGAGTATTGTGTGCGCGGTATTTAATTACCTAACCCGCTACATGTGTAAATACATGGATACATATTACCCACCAAATCCTACTCTACCCAGCCCCCTATGTCCTTAAATCTCTCCCCCTCCTTTCCTTTTTTTCTTCCGTACGTGGCCTAACCAATGCCCACTTATCCTACCAACCCACTCCCCTTATGTAATAAACCAAACCAAAGCACACTTGCATGCTAAGTCTAGTCTTAGCTCACACTTTACCCATAAAATACTCTCATCCTCTCCCTTTTGTCACCTTCTACGTGGCCCATCGATCCCTACCCCAGAGTCCCACCTAACAAGCTCCCTTTTAGAAGCCAAACTCCCCACTTCTGCTCTTCCATTTTCGGTAAAGAAACGACATAGAGACAGGACCGGCCCAAGTGTTATGGATGCCCTAAGCCTAATCTATAAATTGTGCCCTAAAATTTTTCCCAGCAATATAATCACAATACGAGAAAATCAAAACAATATAAAATTTTACTAATCAAAAGATAGTTAATTTTTATAGGATCTTGTAAAAAATCCACACAATTGAACATCGGTAATGGCTTTTTTTCAGAATTCTCAAGGCGAGCCACTCAATTTCGCACTACGAATGTTGGAAAAGAAATCCTCACCCCATATCCGATTGAGCTGATATTTAGAGTAACACTTAAAAAAACACTTTTAAAAAAATGAGCAGTTCGAATCATTTTTGTAAGAGCCGAAATGACCCGCACATAAATTGTTTTGTTACAAGAAACAAAGTCAGGTAAACTAGAAATAAAGATCTTGAAATGAGCTAATCCTAGTTTTATTGTGGAAATAAGATATACACTTACACACATATTCATATATGTGTTGACATGTCGAAGCACATAGTGGTACATCGTTTATTTGCTTTTCTTGTGTTTGTGGTAGAAACTGGTAAGTCTCACATCGCCCAACTTGGGAACTCACAACCAGAGGATCTCATATAAATAAAGAACCCATCCTTCAAACCATTCGGGCTTCCTAGTTTTTTTTTGGACATAAAAAGACTCCTAATCAAGCCCAATAGTAAAAATCATGGGTGTGCCCTATTTTTCTTAAGTTTTTAAGATGCCCTAGGCCCATGCCTATTGGGCCTGGGCCAGCCCTGCATAGAGAGAGAGAGAGGGAGAGAGAGAGAGGAATATTTCGGCAGAGAGAGTGCATCAAATGTCACCACCTCTCTCCCTTTCCTTTCTCTTTTCTACACCTCTTTCTCACCACCATTGCCACTCTTTTTAAAAGCTCCAAACCGTCCCAACAAACCTACTCCGTAACAACTCCGTTTTAGCTCAAAAACCAGCCCCTCTTAGCTTCTAAAAACTGCCCAGAAACCAGCCCCTTTCCAGCAGCTAAACAGCCCAGAAAACAGTTTGAATCCGACCCGAAACGGCTCCGAAAGGCAACGCCGGAACAGCCATCCTATAGAGCTCCGTTGCCGTGTGTGGTAGCCGTCAACCCAGTCCCATTTTAGCTCCGCTACGTGCTAGAATTTCGGACCGAGGTAGTTAAATTCTACCTCCCTAAATATATCGTATCTTTATGTGAAATGTTGAGTTTGAACTATGTTTTTGTACGTGTGTAACGGGATACAAACGGTTGAAAGATCGAGCGATGAAGGAAAGAAAAGGAATGACTTACATTCCACTGATTTCGTATATTTGACTTCGACTGAACGTGATTAAAAGATTTTGAACTAAATGACACATCTCATTAGTTTGGTTATATTGATTAGGCTTTATAATACGATCCTCCCTTTTATGTCATCGTTATTTTTGGGGTGTTTCGTGTAAGACTTATAAACGGCTTCAATAAGATCATCATAAGACTAAGTCGACACACTTAGGTGTTAATCTTTAAGTCCACCAATCGGGTTATTTTTTTGTGCAATACCCATATATTGAACTGTTGTTTGAAAAGGATAAAAGTCTGAGAATGTTTTAAACCGACAACTTTGAGTAAATAGGAGTTGATAGTATTTGCTAAATGTTAATTATTTTTATCTTGAAGTTAGTAATAATGATAGTACTTAACTGTTAGTTAGAAAATCAATTATTACTAATGCTCATATTTTGTTTTAGAAACTACTGTTATAAGTGAACATGTTACTTAGTATAAAGTTGGATCATACTAAAGTTCATAATTTTTTTGGAAACTGTAGTTCTTTTTATTGTAATGTTTGTTATTGTAAAATGTTGAATATCTGAACCATTATTCTAATTGCTTCTCAATAGCATATTCGATAGCATCTCTTTATGTTACTGTGCACATGAATATTTTAGAAGGACAACTAGGTTCCTGGGTTGGTGCTCGTACTTAGAATTCACATAGACGATGAGTTAATGGAAAAATTGAAAAGGTTTACGGATGACATTTGATGAGATGAAAGTTTATGATTGGTGTTTTGATGAGCTCCTGGGAGGCCATCCCGCTGAGTCTCAGGATTATGAATATGAACGGCGGGTAGCCGGTTGATTTTGGAAAGAGGAGATGTTACGATTGATGGATTATTTGTGATTCGGAACCCTAAGTTATGGCATTGCGTGATTACTCTGTATTGAATTTTTGGTGATATAAGGGTGGTTTGTATTATAGTCGGGTCACGGCTATATACTCCCGAGGTTACGGTCAGTTCCTCGTGGGCCCAGTGGTACGGTCAGTCCCTGGGGAATTCATCCTTGTGAGGCTTTGATGAATCCGACTAAGTAGATAACTTAGCTCTTTCATCTGTGCTCCCGGTCAAGGCAAGCAAGGGGGAGTTGAATCACGAATGGCCATAGTCTTAGTGGTCGACACGGAAGGATGTTTCTCAAAAGTTGAGATTCTAGAATTCATTGAGCTAAAGGATAGTAATTAATTGAATTTGCTCTTTACTTTGAATGCACGATATATCTTGTTGCTCTTTACTTTGATTGCATCATATATCCTGTTATCTGTAAATTATGGGTTTGGGTAGGGTTTAGCTATATATTGAGTGATTATTCGCTCATGGTGCTGCTATGGCCCTGACATATTACGCCAGGTAACGAAGGCACAGAAGAGGAACCATACTACCAGATGGAGGAGTTTGCAGCTGCTCAAATGCAGGAGGAGAACTGGAATCAAGATCTGAACCTGAACCTCTAGAGATCCATCACTTCCTTTATTTTGTGGGACAAATGTAATTTTATATTCCCAACGAACATACTATGTTTATTTGGTCGAACCAAACTATTTATGCTTGTAACCGAATTAAGACACTTATGCTATTTCCGCTGTTTAATAAATGAAACTCTTTTGAATAAATTTTTTATAGTAATTTAAATAATGCTTAGAAAATTCGGGGCGTTATAACCCTAATTTCCCATCCATAGGTATTTCAAGACAAAAATCACCTATTTTGTCTACAAATTTACGAAAATGCCATTCTTCTTTCTTTTTCATATTCTTCCTCCCATGTACACATACGGGGAAAATACACACGCACACACAATATACATACATATATAGATCTATATATGTCAATATTACCCTGTAGCACACCTTATATATGCACTCACACATGTCATGAGTGATGTAAAATACCCTGTAGCACTCACACGTCATGAGGAGCTACTGACCAGCCATGCAACACCCTGAAAAAGAAAGGTTATGACTATGGTTCCTTCCAGAGGAAAATTATTCAGATCTCCACAACTACACGTTGACGCCGAGCTCAAAACTAAATATATGAGCCCCACATCAACGGATAGTTGTGGAGGGATTTGGGCCACCACGTGGAGCATTGAATAATGACTCCCTTTCATGGGTTGAGAGAAGGAGCTGATAATTTTTGTTTAGCAATCATTCGTGAGGGACCCTGGGTAAGCCCCACACCCATCTATACACTATGCCCCACACCCATCCGTATCTGTGAAACTTTTCTAGAAGTGGGCTTGTTCGGTTTGGATCTCAAGACCCGATTTCTAAATTATTATATTTCTCATTATTATATTTATTTTTAAATATTATTCTCATTTCTCTCTCTATCCCTCCCTAATCATTATACCTAATTTTCAATTATTTCTTTCATTTATCTCTCTACTAAAAACCCAAAACCTAAAATCCAAACCGAACAAGGTGGTCAAAGAATACATACAATCTTTTTAATGGCATCCGAGAGCACGGTAACTATTTTCTTGCTTCAATTGGGCCCGAGAATATCTAGATATCACAATACAGTGATCCTTGTTTACATGCAAGAAAAATTCCTACGAGACTTATTACTGTAGGAGTCGGTACCCATAGTAAACTTGAGATATGCATCCCAGTTTCCTCCGCCCGCAAAGATGGTCCCCTATTCTATTTTGGGATGTCCAAAAATAATTTTTCATTTTAAAAAGTTTCTAAAAATATAATGTCATATTCCTATTTTGCCCCTCCTTCTTTTACTTTAAATATGTTAGAATTTCAAAAAATGTCCCATCAATAGGCAAAATTGGAATGTTTATAAAAAAGTACAAGTAATAATTATGTTTTCTTAATAAATTGGGTTCCTAAAGCTACAGGTGGAAAACCCCACGATTTCCAGTACCGCCTATGGGCTCCACGGGACTTTTTTTGGTTGTAATCTCAATTGGTTACTCCGTTTTGTAAGTTCTTGGAGTAGAGGGGAAGTCAGACCTTATTCGAGAAGAACAACCGTGATCCACCACCCCTCAGCAGTATACGACGATCGCGTGACACGTGGTATTGCTTGGCACCTAAATTTTTTCCGTGTAATTGGGTGGAAGTGAAAATCCAATGATGTTTTATGTGGAAGACGAAGGGGAGTTTGAAAGGCTCATTTTCAGTTTTTTATTTTTTGGCTTTTTGGATCCCGGTCGACCACTATAAGAAAATGCACTATTAGCGACTAATTCCGGCAACGCAAGGTACTTTCGTCGGCAAATGTAAGTTTTTGGCGACAAAAAAGTCTACGCGTTGGCAAACTAGCCAAATGATAGTTACTTTTGGCAACGGAGCATGCGGTTGTTGGCAAAAGTGTGAAAGATAAAAAAAAATGGCGCCACTTTTGTTATGTCCCAAGAGGAGGGGAACACATTGCCGACACAGTTTTTACTTAGCGACACCAATCCATTGGTAAAAATCAAGTCTTTTAGCCAGTGGCAGATCCAGGAATTTTCTATAGAGGGTCACCCCTTAAAAAATATACAAGTATTTTTCATTTTAACTTGAAAGTTACAGTTGTAATAATAAATTTGTGTAGCATTTAGCATTTTTGTAAATGACTTTGTGGTGCCAAAACTATATAAGTGAGTTGTAATCAAGGCCGGCCCAGGGGTAAGCCCCGCAAGCCTCCGGGCTTGGGCAACCCCCCGGGCTAGGGCAACAAAAACAAAAAAAAAATCCCGAAGATATATATATATATATTATATATTAATTATTCCAGAATCTTTACCAACGATGTTGCTAGCTGTGTTGGTCAGTGCACACTAGAGAAGTCCGGTTGGGTAGGGTTCAAAACCTCCTAGGTGCGTTTTTTGGCCAATTAACTTTTTATCTTATTATTATTATTATTTTTTATCTATTGTAGATAAAAATAACTCTTACACCATAAATGTTTATTTGTTTGCGTTTTCGGCCTATTAATTTTTTGTCTTTTTTTTTTTTTATCATAGTTATGTTTTAGTGGCCGTAGAGTTCAAGTTTCATATCCTTTGAAAATCATAAATTTACAATTGTTCTTTATTTTCTCTTAGTTTATTTTAATTTTACTTCTAAATTTTCAAATCGAGTTTCCAAATAAATATAGGTTGACGATAAATAAACAAAAATAGTTTGTTTCTACTCAACAAACTTTGATAAAAAGATTTTAAACCAATAATTTTTTATTGTTGAAATAGTATTTTTCCGAGAGTAAAGTTGATAACCTAATTAGTTAGAGAAAACACAAATATAAGCAGTACTGATATGTTTGATTAATTTTTTTTCTCTAGTTGTATATTTTTTTTCCAAAGTTTATTATATTGTAATTACGAAACTGCAATACTATGTTTGATTTGTTTATCTTCTCAGACATCTTTGAGATGGTTGGCCTCCGATATGTAGTTTCTTTTTACTGTTTTTAAGTTAACGGGGTGAATGACGAAAAAAATAATAAATTAACAGGGGGTGTGTAATATTAAGCCTTTTTTATGTAGAAAAAAATATGTCCCATTCAAAATTCATACTGTAGTTTTTTTTTTAACTGCAAAATTCATAACGTAGTTGAGCAGAAAAAATTGGTGTAAAAAATTCTCATAAGTACATTATTCCTAAAAAAAAATTGTGTAATTAATTTCTCATGATTTCCCGGAAGGGACAAGCAATTTGGGATGGAGGAAGTACTTAATACTAAGAGGGCAACCAAACTTGAGGTCGGGCTTGGACAACCCAAATGTCGGGGCCGGCACTGGTTGTAATTGGGGTTTTAACCGTTTAAGTCTCAACACAATTATTAGGAGTATTTCATGGTGAGGTTTTTCTTAAATCATTTAAACACCAAAAAGGTAGAATGAGAGATCCGGGATTACCCGAAGCGTAGAAAAAATCTAATTCAGTAGGATGTGGGCCATATGGACAAGGGGTTGCTGCTGTGCAGCGGATGCACAACACCTGCTGTGCACCATCCGAGCCGGCGACGGCCCAGATTTCACCTCGGCACTCTTGCATCCGAACCGTTGGTTGTCGTAACGGTTGTCGTGCGTGCAAGATGAAATCTGAGCCGTCCATCCGAGCAACGGACGGCTCTGATGGTGCACAACAGCAACCCCAAATCCGGGCCATATATAGTGGAGTATCCTTTTAAACATGAGGAAGCAAAATGAAGTACAGGGATTCGAACCCGCGTCAGAAACGAGGAGCCCACACTCCTCAATGCCACCACACAAGAGCTATTGATTGAAAATGGGCAATTTTTATACATTACCTTGTTTTGACATATGACGCAGACGTTTCTATGTTTATTCCGACGTAGTCTTGTTGGTAAATTTAGTTCCAAATTTAGTCTGTTTCTCTTTCTATAAAGGTTTTTGGAAAATAGCTTGTTCTCTTTTTTATGTTCTTATAACATTATTAATTGAATCAATTCAATGGAAAACAAACAAAAAAAATACTAAGAATAAAAAGATAAGGAACATTGCCTTAATTTTTTTTTTAGTGATTTTTTTGTAACCTTTTTCATTTTCTTCTTCATTTTCTAAATTGTTCTCATCAAAATATCAAATAATGTAAAAATTTGGTGAAAATTTAAAAGAACATATTAAAACCAAATTACAATGCTCCGAAAAGATTTTTATCGACCAATTTAGCACCGATTAGGAACCGACGTGCACGTGGGACAGGTCCCGCATGGACGTCCGAGCCGTTAAAAAATAATAAAACAAAAATTGAGTGGGCCCATAAAAAATTAGCTCAATTTGATATGTATAAGTGCTTGATCCAATCTTTCAATTTTTCATTCAATTTTCAGGATCCTGTAAACTAATTGAAAATGAAAAGATTGGAATAAGTATCTAAGAACATCGGATTGATCTGGTTTTTCACGGACCCACTCAATTTTATTTTTGTAAAATTTTTGAAAGGCTCGTATTATCCGTACCGGACCCGGAGTGGATCCCGCGTGCCCGTAGGTTTCCAATCAGTGCTAAATGGGTCGATGCCCATAGCACGGTTCTTCACTCTCCGGCTTCTCATATAAAAAGGTTTTATCTCTCACCATTCAAGTTTGGGGAAATTTTTTTGACTTTTTACTGTGAGATTTTTTTTATTTTTACCAAAAAATTCATTTACATAATGAAATTGCGTCCCGATCAAAGATTGATCCAAACCCGATTCAACCAAATTTTTACGATATTGATTTAATAAATAGGCACAACAAAATTAACGGTGTCGATCATATTGATTGTGTCGCGGTCACGTGGATACTGTACATCCAACAACAACACAAGATTTAGTTTGCGTCCCGATCAAGGACCTTTCCAAAGCCGATTCAACCATACTTTTTCAATATTGATTTAATTAATAGGTACAACAAAATCAACGGTTTCGATAATCTTGATTGTGTCGCAGTCACGTGCCCGCTGTACATTCAACCACAGCACAAGATTTTAGTTTGCGTCCTGATTAAGAACCTTTCCAAAGCCAATTTTGCCAAATTTTTACGATATTGATTTAATTAATATGCACGACAAAATCAACAGTCTTGATCATCTTGATTGTGTCGCGGTCACGTAGCCGCTATACATTCAACTACAGCACACGATTTATAGTTTGTTATCAACTACATTAAATGTATAGTTTTCGTAGGTTACTACCCAGTCAATTTTTTACAATGTTCAATCTGTACCGTTAGAGTTCACGTCTCGCTAATATCACCAGGGCCAACAAAATCAGAGATCATCAGATTTTGGCAACTGCGTGATCGGATCACATTAATGCAACCTGAGATATTAAAGTCCTATAGTGGACAACCCGAGCTCCCACTTGAATTTTTTTGGGTGATCGGAACTGTCTATCTTTTACTTATAACGGAGTCCATCATCCATACAAAAAATTAAGTGGATTGCATATCCGTAGCCATTTAATCAAAAGAAAAATATCATTCGAAAACCAAATGGTCTAGATTGAGATGAAAAAACATTTCATTGATAATAAATTCAAAATATTATACGTTGATCATTTGAATTTTGATCAATTTTAACTCTATCTCCAAAGAATCAATTTTATGAAAAAAGTTTTACGGACCCTCCTGAAAATGGGGTTTTACGGAAGCCCAAAAGGGGCCCACTGAAAATTTAATTTTTGACACACCTATCCAAGCCCTTATTCTTTTGCAACAAAATTTAATTTTTGACACATCTATCGATACCAGGTCAAGCTAATTTTTTACATATACACACTACTTTGCAAATCTTACAAGATGACCGGTTCTGATCATTGCAATGAGATGCATGTGGGGATCCAAAGGAGGCTTCCGTAAGCCTCCCTTTCAGGAGGGTCCATAAAATAGACAAAATCTCTCCAATTAAAAAGTTCACTTCCAATTAGCTTTCCAGTTTTTTTTTTTTTTGAACTGAATTAGCTTTCTGATGAGGAAAACAACTTTGGCTCTAAAATGCAGATAATGCACGGGTTTCCTGTGAGAGGAAAGGAAATGGCTATAATAGGCACCCATTAAAGGTGTGTACCATATGCACCTATTGTATGGTTCAGATTATGCCACCTCATTGGCAATCATAGTATTTCGTAACTTTTCAGCAATATGAATCGTAATATTTTTTATGCTTCGTAATATTTTGATGTGTTTCGTAACTTTTATAAAAAAAATCGTAACTTTTATAGGTGTGTATGATATACACTCAAATAAGAGGTGTGTATTGTAGCATTTTCCGAGAGGAAAAAAACCTAGGGAAAGGGAGAAACCTTTTGGCGGTAAAACATTGGCGCTCAGATTTTCCCATGGTTCCCTATATACTCAGCTCACGATCTCCTCCTCTCTCAGCCATTAATTCCCTCGTTATCATCGTTTCCTTTTCTTTCTGACGCCTCTTATGTTGTTCTCAAGGTCTCTTTTAGGGCTCTCTTGAGAGAAAAGAAGTCAATCAGGTAGTAAAATTTTCTTCTTTTATTTTACTAGCGATGTAGATTTGACATATATTTTGCTAGCAGTTCGTCTATATTTATCAGGAACGGCGGAAATGCAACTAGTAGGAGTTAATTTTTCGAGGATTTGTAGATATGTAAATTGGCGTGTTCGGTGCTGCAATCGACCGACCCTTCTTCCCCCAACATGAGATATGATTGTAGTAAGTAAATGGGTATTATCCCAATTCGCCCATCTGTTTTGTTACTCCCTTAATCTTTTGAAATTGATCTGATTCGATTAGTATAATAGAGAGAATTAGCAGATCGGAGGTTTGTCCGGGAGGCCATAAGTCAGAAACCCTATTATCATTGAGATGCTACAGGTGAAGGTAGAAAATGGGTGGAGCAATAAGTCCTTTAGTGACGTTCTAAAGATACAGCGGCGAATCATGCCATAGGTTTAGCAGCTTTTCTCGTGAAATTTGTGTTGGATTTCACTTTTTGATGTAAATTCTCCAAAGTACTTTTGGAATTTATTTGATTCTAATTGATAATACTCTGTAATCTGAATTTTAGTGGTGCGCCAAGACCAAATTGAGGAATGAAAAATGTATAGACCAAGTGCATAAGAACTTTTCTAAGAATAAAAAACAACAAACTTCATATTATGAGGTGGTTGGGGGTTGGGGTATAGATTTGAAAACACTTTTCCAGTAAAGTCTTATGGTGATCTGTTATCTCAAGTTTTTCTTTGTCAAATGAAGAGATCTCTCAACTACATACATGCTGGAAGTTCCTTTTAGACAATAACCCATTGACCAATTCTTTAGAGGAAAACCTGGCTGTAAGATTTTTTCAATGTAGTGGGTAATTCTCTCATGAGTGATGAGAATTTGTAAGATATCTTTAATTGTTCTTTACTTCGATGAGATATAAGAATTTCTGTACTTCCTAAAATATAACTACTCGGCATCATTGTTTCCTGATATTTTCCTTCGTCACAAGGTTAACATAGTATGACTTGTTCGTCGTTCTGTTATGATATGGTTATAAGATGTTTTGTGTGAGCATGTGTTTAAAATATAGATATCGTTTTGTCTTTCTTTCTTTTCTCTTATTTTCCTATATGCAATCATTATCATACATAAGAAGCCACCAAGGGCTTTTCTTTAGGCCTATGGATTCGTAATTATTTGAGGGTCAATATTATTTCGTTTCTCGTTGCCTAATTGTTCGAGACTTCGATTTTGTTATATTAGATGACGCTATATTGAAATGGTGAGCTGCATAGAGCATTTGGTATTGCTTTTTATTTGTAATTTTGAAGTTAGAACTAGAAGACTAGTTTATTTGTCTGCATGTCATCTAATGCCCGACTCAAATGAGGAGTCAGTGACTTATGGAACTGTTGAAATAGAGCTTGTGAGGTTCTATGTAAAAGAAGGATTATTCTGATGATCAAAAGAAGTTGTGTTTATCATTTGAACCAACTTGAAAGAGGTGTCCTCTGTGATTTTTTCTTTAACAGGTGTCCACTACGTTTGATGGAAATAGTAATTCGAAAAAAGCTTTTCTGATGCTAGAATTACGTACGTATACTTTCCTTGTGATTTACCTTGGGATCATCTGCATATCTAGCAGTCTTCTTCACAGGTGTTTTGGTTGTCCTATGCAGATTTTGTTCAACGTCGACAGTGGCGTTCTAGGTCTGGGTCCAAGCTTCATGCCAAATATGTTCGTAAGTTACCTTATTTATGCCCGAGACTGGAAATGATGTGACTTGTTTTTCCTAAGGAAGTGATTTAATGAATTGTTGTTAGAATAGTAATTTTTTATTTGTGATTTTTCAGTTCTAATTGTTCGGAAGCATAGCCTGAAAAACACCCAACACAAAGCTTTAAAGAGGAGCCAATGTCATTAAACTCTGTTCGGGGATTAGATTCCCGTCGATGTGCTTAGGAAGAGGCTGAATTACTTGAAACGGAGCAGCAAGAGCATCGTATATCTTCAGAGCAACCCCTTATGTAGATTTTTGTCTTGCTGTGTTTGGATACTTGGGTCAAATGGGAATGATATATTGCTCTTTGGATGTATAAGAATGATAATTGCATTTTCAATGCAGCTGTATATATTAAGGATTGATTTGGTTGGAATTATGTAATTATACACTTGCACTTGTGTTCTGTGAATAATTTTAGATGGAATGCAGATATAAACTAATTATAAGAAGAGAAAAAAGTGATTCAAAATTAAAAATTAATACTAAGAAAAACTTGTTGCCGACGCAACTAGCTGTTGGTAAATCTAATATGATCCTCTTACATGTTCTACCTTTTGCCAACGTACAGTATCACCAACGCAAATAGAAGCCTTTTGCCAACGCGTGAACTTGTCGCTATCTTATGTTTTTGCCGACGCATTGAATTTGGTGTCGGCAAAAACTTTTCTCGACGCACTTTTGGCTACGGGCTAGCAATGCAGCAATTTTTGTCGGCCAAAATCTTTGCCGACAAATTTTATGTTTGGCGACAGCTTTACTTAGGTTGGCAATACTGTTTTTTCTTGTACGTCAAAATGTATATTGAATCTGGTAGAATCTTTGGGAGAAATGTGCATAATGCATTTTACAACGAAAATAGTGTTGAGGGATATGTGCAAAATACAATTTGTAAGCCTTTTTATTAATAAAAATAGGAAGAGTGGAAAATAACAAACCAAAAAGTTCATCCCACGCGCTCTACTTTTGGTTTCTCCTCTTTCAACCTCAAAAGTAAAAACACATTCTTCTATTTGGATAAACCTTCCAAACTTTCAAAAAGTAAAAAAAGGAGAAAATGAAAATGTAAAAAGGAGGAATCCAAATAGACCCAAAAGAGATGATAGAGATTGTTATTGTAGTGTGTAGAAGAAATAGTTCAGAAGTACCAAAAAAAAAAAAAAACACTAGCTTAGAAATGAGTTCCATTTTGCACTTGTTGGCAAAAAGGAATTAAAATAAAGATAAAGGTGGCTTCTTCAACTCGAGGGAGATCAGTAAAAAGTTGTTTTTGGAATTAAAAAATCATAAAGATGGCTTCTTCAACTTGAGGGAGATAACTAAAAGTTGTTTTTGGAATTAAAGATCCATAAAGGTGGAGGTGGCTTTTTCAACCTGACGGCCCGTTTGGCGATCGAAGATGATTTTGGATGGATTTGTAATGAGGGTGGGTACACCTCTTAAGAATGGTGAATTTGTATATGGGTGTTTAGATGGTTTTTTGAGAAGGGGAATTTGAAGGGTGGATTTGAGGGCAAATGACTGAATTGCCCCTAGTTTATTACTTTAATGAAGAAAATGAATTAATTTTATTATAATTATAATAAATAAATAATAATTATAATAAATACACAATAAATAATTTAAGCTATAAGATTTAATTATAATTAATTTATAAATTAAATTTTATAGCATAAATTAATTTCTAATATATTAATTAATTTTTCGGATCAAAATTTTATTTTTTAATTGTTTTCACGTGTCTATGTGTGATGCATATCAATGCCAAGAGGTGGAAGTAATCAGGTGTAGTACACCTAACAAAAAAAAGATAAAGTTAATGGTCAAAGAAATATAAAATTACAAGTGTCACATTATATGAGTGGGGAACAATTTAAGTACTCCATAATTGTGCCCACACAGGATAAAAAAACCTTTGACAAAAATCCCTTCTTCATCTTCCTCAAGTCCAGAGCAGACGACGACCGTAGATCGTAAGTTTCTTACTCCTCCTTTCTTTCTCTCTCGCACACAAAATCCCTTCTTCATCTTCTTCTTCCTCCTCTCTCTTTCTCTCTCACGCACAAACCCCCCAAATCACCGGATTTGGAGGGGTAAAACGGGGAGAAACGTGGCAAATTAGGCCGGATTTGCTAACGCTAGGGTAGAGGCCGTCATTGGCCAACGAAGGTGAAGGGGGATAGGTAATCCCAACAGTGAATCAACTCCGGGTGCGAAAATGGCATCCCAAACGGCGGTTTGGGGTGGGCCCTGGATTACACCCACCCAAATCCGGGTGCTAACAACGTCGCCAAACAGGGTGTAAAAGTATTGTGTATGTGCGTCGTGCGGTGGCACATGCACACAGGGCACTCCTAGGGATGCATAAGAGCTCCGGGCATGGACCCTGCACACCTCCCAATTATACTATTATTTCTATCACATAGTTTTGTTCATAAAAAATTATTAAGAAATGTCCCCTCAAAATTGTGTTTTTAGTTTTTAAGAATGATAGTTTGTTGTACATTAATATATGAATACATATGATTTGATCCCCACATTAAAAATTTTGAGTCTGACACTACATGTACAGTTAGGATTGGGGGGCCATGTAGTGAGGTAACCCGCTACATAACTCACTACAGGGTTGTAATGAGGCCAATTCGGCTGTCCATCTCAACACGGATGGCTCGGATTTAATCAAAACTCAAAATGATCCGAGCCGCTCATTGTTTGGATAAAAATCCAAGCGTTAAAGTTCTATAAAACAGAGGGATTATAACCATTAAACTGTATAAAACAATAGATTGTATTCATCTATTGCCACGGCTAAGTTTCGCGTATTGCCTAGATGGACAAAATGATCTAAAGCTCAAAAAATACAGATTTCGAAATACGTCATTCTCCTCACATGCATCGACTAAAAGTCTAACCAGCCAGAATAATTTTTTAAACCTCCGAAATTAATTAAAATGAGTTAAGCTAGCTTAGACACCCATTAATATTATGCAAAGTTAGGAGACTCTCATGACCATTGGTATCGGACCTCTGAATAAGTGTACCCCCAGATAACAATGTCCTCATTTTAGTCCTACCTGAGAGATTTTAAAGCAGCCACCTGGGCGGACACTGTCCTGTACTCAGTTTTTGTTTGGAAATAATAAATGGGAGAGTTGAAGAACCCCATAAATTGGGACACGTATATCTCCCATAAAGCACCCTGTTAGATTAGGTCAATGTTTTAAAACCCGGACCGGACCGGCCGGTTGAATCGGGAACCGGACAAGGCAGCGGTCCGGTCGACTCCCAAAACCGTTCTTAGTTCAAAACCGTTCTTAGAATGAAAAACCGAAAAAACCCAGCGGTTTAACCGTCGACCGGAAAAACCGTCGGTGGGTCACTCGAACCGGACGGTTATCTTCTCCGACGGCCACTCGATCTCTCTTATCTCCTCCGCGGCAGAAAAAAAAAGAAATCAACTGTAAACAGAATCAAGAAGGCCATCCAAGGCAGATTCTTTCACGGATCTGGTCTCTTAGGAAATTTTCGGACGATTTTCAAGCTTCTCCATTGCCGGAGTCTTGAACGACCACCATCGTAGATGATTGTGAGGGTTTTACGGAAAGGAGCGCTACATTGTGGTAGTGTGAAGGAGAGAGAGAGAGAGCTTCTGCCATTTTTTGAAATATGGAGTGACTAGAGAGAGAAGATGTGGTGGTGCAAGAAAAGAGGAAAAGTAAATACAGTACTGAAGGGAATATGATGAGTAAAGTAGGCCTTATCTGGTAGTAATATGGAATTTTTGTGAAATTTTTGGTATTATTTTAACTCATATTTATATTTTTACTTATTAAAATATATATTTGTGACGTAATTATGACGTCACGGTTCAATAACGGTTCAACCGCGGTTGAACCAGTGACCCGTCCGCCCGGTCCCTTCTCTGGTTCGTCCTCCGGTCCGGGTTTTAAAACATTGGGTTAGGTATTGTTCTCTAGTTGATTCGTTTTTATGTCCAATCCCTGCATTTGGACCAGGGAAATCACTATAACAAATATGACCTTTCATAGCATTTTTTCAAAAATGCAATAATAGATAAGCATTTATAAGATTTTTTAAAATTAAAACAAAGAAATATACGGAAGCCTTTAAAAAGTAGCATTCCGTTCACCTAAATAAAGCGTTGCCTTCCAAAACAAAGAATTATAACGAGAGTGTTTGGATGGGTTTTTTGGAAAAGGTAATAATTAGAGAGAAGTGTAAAAATTGAAGAGAGATAGAGAGAAATGAGAATAATGATTGGAGAGAGAGGTATGAATAGAGGGAAATGTGATTAATAATAGAGAGATGAGAAAAGAATCTTTTTGGAATTTTTTTTTGAAATGTGAAGTGAACTCAGTGAACGTTTTTCCAAATCTCAAAACCCCAATTATCTAGGCCCCAGATACTTCGCGCCCAAATCCCAAAACCCCAATACAGGCGCAAAGTAATTCCCCCCTAAAATTTCTTATCTTTTACGCCCTCTTTCTCAATCTCTCTCTACGACCTCTCTCTCAATCGCCCACCACACCCAGCCATCGCACACCACACCCGATCTCTCAATCGCACACCAAACCTGCCAGCACCTTGTCCCGTCATCGTACTCCGTGCGCCACCAAATTGTTGAAGATCAACCCATCTCGAACCTTATAGCGTGACATGCAATTTGAAGGTTGCTCTCTCTCTCTCTCTCTCTCTCTCTCCTACTACCTGATCGATGAATATATGGATATATGTCATTTTTGTGATAATAATATTATGGATTATTGATGCTCTCTTTCTCTAGCTTCTAAGTGAATATGTGGTGGTGTGACGATCTTGGACATAGTATTTAGCTCAGGTTTTTCCAATTTTGCGCCCAACTTTTTTTGGGTTTTGATGGATTTTGGTCATGTCATGTAGGGAGCAATCTTTAATGAGTATCAATGTTTGTTTTTGTATATTGCGGAGGGTGGGGTTGCGGGTTGTGGGTTTTGAACGAGTCGATCCCTTTGGATTGCGATAATGAGGTAGGAGCCAAAAAAAAAAAAAAAAATACTCCTATCACTTTTGTATTTTTATCTCCATTTCTCACGAAAGTACTCAATATGGATGAGTGATTTGGGAAGAAACTCTAATCCTTTCTTATCTTTGCTTATTAAATTCCTGAATCCAAAGGAACCTGGTCATGTTTTAGTAATGATCTCAGGTTTGTTCTCTTTTTGGGCAAAAAAATTGTTGGGTTGTAAAGTTGATTTGGCTATGGTTTGTGTGGAAAAGATCTTCAAAGATTATGAATCTCAGTCTATTTGTTTGGGTGAATGTTTGTTTATGGGTTTTGAAATGAACTTGGTTATGGTTTTTCAGAGACCGGTCTTGGAAATAATACGTGTCTCCATTGTTTTTTTTTTTTTTTTTGAGGAGTTCTATTTTCTGGGTCTTGCAATGAATTTGGCGATGGTTTGATTCCTTTGGACGCTGCTATGCATAGTCTACACATACACACACTCAAAAGTTGACAGATAAGAAAAAAGGGCAATGAGTGCGCGTTTCTTTTGCTACGGGAATGATGAGAGAGAGAAGAGGGAGCAGAGGGGTGTTGCGCCAAATTAGTAAAGCAATCGGTGCCTAGTCTACAATGCTCTCAGCCGATTTCATCTTTGTTTTGTACTTCAATTTTTGTTTTGTAGTATGAGGAGAACTAATTGTTTTCTATTACATTACGGAGAAGTCCATTCTCGTTATGAAATTAGTCAACTATAGATTCAGTACATATCTCTAGGATATTTTTCTATTGACACTTGAATACCCTAATAATGAAGTACACTAACATTAACTCTTTCATGTTCTTCTAGTTTGCTGAGAAAAGTGTTTGCGAAAGCTGAAAGGTATGCCTCTTTGGATTGATGCTCTGAAGGTCTTCTCAAAAGATTTAATGGTTGTTTACTTGAGTTCTGGCAGTGAATATTGATATAACCTAAATCCTCATAACATGAAAGAATTACTAATGTCATGACATATGATACAATTCGCAACGATGGTCTTAAGTTTTATTTGAGAGGATTTTGCCTGGCAGTTGATTTACAGATTTTATGAAAGTCAGCCATTTATCCTTCATTGGGATGGTTCTCTATTTTCATGGTGTAGAGGTACAGATACAGATACAGGATGGGGAAAAACTTTTTAGGGATTCTGTCAATAGAGGAGGAAAGAGCTGCCTGCAGCTTATTAGTTGATTTGGGTGAAGGTCAGTTCTTCTTTTCTTTTTTTTGTGGATGTGTAGATGGGAATATAGTTTAAAGGTTATTGAAACCTGAACCTTTTTTCGGCCCAAAGTGTGCTGGACTCAATTCTTGTCTTATACTTAAGTGACGTGTATGTTAGGATCTCTTGCTTCCTTTGTCTTTTTTTTTTTTTACCACATTCCTAATCATCTCCGTTACTTCTTGTACAGCCTGTGGTCGATGCTTTTGATCCTAGTGTATTGGTGGCTCCTGTAATATCTCATGTGATAAACTTCACTTCTATAAAGGTATTAGTTAAGCATCTTAACAAGAATCCTCCACTTGCTCACTAAAATACTTGTTTTTGAAATGTGGTGATTGACAGGCCGGCGATAATAATCATTAGATTACCAGTCCTGTTAACACGGTTAACTTGATACTGGCAAATCAAGTGCACGTCACATTGCTTGTTTGATTCAAATAGGTCAAGTTAAAAGGTTTTTGTTCTATGGTACTAATGTTTTTGTTCTACAGACCTGCTGAAATTTTATAAAACAAAACAAGTCAACTAGTAAGAAAACATAGGATGTTACAGTTGCTCCAAGTCTCTTTCTTTCTAGGGTGCAAATAACATTCTTATTCATTACCTTTCCTGAAGTGATTCCAATGCAATGTTATACTCCTAAAAGTCTCTTAATCTATAGAAAAAGTTCTTGATTCCTAGATCAAATATTCTTGTTGCTAGATGTTCGTTACAATTAAATTGTCGAATCTATTAGACTCGATGACCGGGGTATACAAAGCCAAAGAATTTCCATTGGAAGACTACTTCTAAAACTCAATGAGACACAAATGTTTAGCTGTTAAACACATTTTCAAATTTAAGTTTTCATCTTATGTGGCTCAATTTATTCCTTAATTTGTGGTTCGCCCACGCAAACTATTATTCTCTATGTGACTTCATCTAAGAATCTCTTCTTCTAAATCACTGTTCGGCTTGCCCTAATTGCTGATAGGGATTTAATGAATTATCACCTCAGGAATAAGATGCATCTGTCCTTTGATCCAGACTTTGCATTACTTATTTTGCTCCATCTTGTTTATAGGAAATTTCTCTGTTTGTAGTTCTTTGTTTTCCTAGTTTGTGAGACTCGGGCAAGTGACGGCAACTTCTGTCTTTCTTTTCTGGATATTCTAATTTGAAGATGGTCAGCAGTAAATTTCTTCTTTTTGTCTGAGAAGTAGCTCGTCAAACAATATCATTATTCTATTC
Organism: Gaultheria prostrata; assembly: GCA_036023075.1. NCBI lineage: Eukaryota > Viridiplantae > Streptophyta > Magnoliopsida > Ericales > Ericaceae > Gaultheria > Gaultheria prostrata. The sequence goes on along the minus strand of JAXBDA010000647.1, from coordinate 11,924 downwards.
ATTAACTGCTAGTTTTGACTTTTGAACAAAGGTTTATTTAAGTACTTAAAAGTACATTTTGGATTTAGATGATACCTTCCTTTCCTAAAAAAAAAAAAAGAATCATTCAGGACATGTTATTCCTGGTTATGCTTCGAGAGGGAATTTGGCACACTAGAAGATTTTGATCGTGTTGTAAACCAAACCAAGCCAAACCAAACCGAGCCTTATGTCCCAAATCAGTTGGGGTCGGCTACATGAATCATTTTCCTCCACTGAGCTCGATCAAGTGCTGCTTGCTCACTAAGCCCTAGTAGACTCAAATCCTTGCGCACTACCGCATCTAAAGTCAATTGGGGTCTTCCCCTCCCCGGAACGTTGCTACTCAATGCTATCCTATCCGCTCTTTTAACTACTGCATCCGTTGGTCTCCGATAGACATGCCCAAACCACCTAAGCCTATTTTCCCTCAACTTCTCCTCAATAGGTGCTACACCTACCATCTCGCGAACTGTTTCATTTCTAATCCTATCTCGTATAGTCTTACCACACATCCACCTCAACATTCTCATTTCCGCTACACTTATCTTGTTCACCTGTTGTTTCTTAATAGGCCAGCATTCTGTCCCGTAATGCATCGCTGGTCTTATGGCAGTTCTATAGAATTTACCCTTTAATTTTGTGGGTATCCTCTTGTCACACAATACACCAGTAGCGCTTCTCCACTTGAGCCACCCTACTTGGGTCCTATGGGTTACATCATCTGCAATTTCTCCATCTTGACTAATAATAGAGCCTGAATACTTGATCGTGCTGTACAAAAGGTATTCTTTCTTGCTGCAGCTTCTTTTCGGTTCTTGACAGATGTCCTGTTTTTATTTGGAGAATTTGTTGAATGCAATGGTAATGTTCATGTCAGGTCTATTGACATAGAGAATCAATAGTCTGCATGCGGTCTATATTTTTTCGGGACTTGCAATATATTGGCTATATTTATCTGGTGAACATCTGATGCCCTTGGAAGTTAAATTATTTCATATATTTTGAAGATCATACCACCATTCAGAATAATGTTTTTAACTTCGCCTTTGCAAGTAACAGTTGCTTTCCAGGTAAATGGAAAGTGACAATTACTCGCATATTCTGGTGAGTGACATGTACTTTTTTTGAAAGATAAATGAATTTATGTGAACTGATAAATAGCTCCGTGCCTCCTTCAATGGTTATAAGTCTTGAATGCAGGCCTTTGTCCTTAGTACCTTGTCCCACGTGTGGTTCCTCTAACACCAGAGGCCAGCATACTTTGCCAGCACTAGGATTTATGAACTTCCGGCTTCATTCAGTTTCGCTACAAGTAATGGCCGATGTCAAGCTTTATCAACCTGCTGAATAGTTCATGAACTTAGGCTTGAGGAACATGACTTAGTCTTGTGGTACCTTCGAATTTTCATCATCATATCATTGTTAAGTCTTGGGGCACTATTTTTTTGTCTGAGACTTTTTAGAAACAACCTGGAGTAACAAGATTTGTTATATTAGTGAAAGTTCTCTTAATCTATAGAAAAAGTTCTCCGAATTAGTCAATCTATAGGCAAATAGAGAGTTAAAAAATTCCTTAACTTTATAAGTAATTGTGTTTGTTCTTCTTACCCCGATGAAGTTAATTTTGTTTGTTCAATAACTTGACACATGGAAGAGCATTACCATCACTATCTTACTGGTTGAAATACTGAGGTTTCTTTGGTATAGGATCATCATGTTATCTTAAGCATAAGAGATGAGAATAATATTTATTCAACCTATTAAATGGATGGACAAAATCAAACTCGTGTGGATTGGGTTGAGGATCATGGCATCCAAGTTTAAAGTCTTCCCTTGATTTTCATTTTCTTGATTTTAGTTTGCCCTTCCCTACATTTCACGTAACAAGGAAAAGAATAAGTAGGTCAAAGATACAGACTGAATAAGGAAGCTTTCATTGAGAAATTCATGCAATTGTCAAAGACAATCTGATAGACTTGTTTATGCAAAAGAGAGGAAAAATAAGTTTTGAATGGTAGTTTATCATCTATACTAATGGTAATAATGACATTACCTGAGAAATCATCCAAGGCTGGACGATTAACTTCAGCTTGAATCTCTATTTGCTTACGAATCTCCATTTGAGTTCTTATGTTCTTCTTCACTGTTGGTGGTATACATTACGGTTTCCTCAGCATTATTGAAGTCTGTCATTGTATTAGTGGGGTAAATTGAATTCATAGAATCTTGGTGGGATGGCATACTGTATGATGAAGTCTGATTTGCTTTAGCGTGATCATCAAGAGACTCTGGTTTATGCTGGTTGATGCATTATTGCATTTCTACTCGTTGATACACTATTGCATCATAGTATTAGTGGGGTAAATTGAATTTATTATTGTAGGGCTTTGCTAACCCTGATAGCAACTGCAAGTTGCTTGATTGGATGGGGACAGGAGAAGTAGTTGTTGAAGGACGTTGGTCTTCGAGTGATCCAAATGAACGTGTTCATCATATTCCTCTCGAACCTAATGCAATGAGAGTTTGGGTGGATGTTGCAAAGAATGGTAGAGTCTTTTTGTGGAGGCCTACAAGTGATATGGAAACCATTGAAGATGCTGTTGGAACTACTATTGCATGGCCTGCTGACAAGGTTCTTATGGACTCTACGCCCAGGTAATGCACTTTTTTTTTTACTTCCAAAGTAGTTGTGAGATCTGCTCTAAGCTCTTTAAGATGAATTGTACATTTATCACGTTTGATAGTGGAATATATTGTGATGATCTGCATGAGTGAAAATGATCATGCTAATGTCATTGATATTGAAGTTGACACAAAGCCAAAAGATTTAAGATTCTTACCCCTAGTCTATTATAATTTCACGTGACCTCAGCTACATTAGTTATCTAACATCAATTACAGAAGCTATTCTAATTCAGTTTTCGTTCCTTTTTTACTGATTTGACCAACCCATGACTTGATTTTATTTGCAATCTACATGTTTTGCTAGCCTTCTGATAAGTACAGAAAGAATCGGCAGAGGAACTTTGAATGTTAGGATCAACTTTGATTTAGGCATTTTGGTATAAACTTTCAGGATTAGAAATTCTGTGTCATACACTCATACTAAAAGCCTCATTGTTAGCCTTAAAATACTTGTCTTATTGTCATTTGTGAAGACCCGAAAATTCATATTTATTTTTCGTAAATAACAATGGGGTAATGTGAGGAATGTTGAGAAATGATGAAATTGACTAAGTGTTGGAGTGTTGGTGAGATACATGTTGATTGGGGTGTATTTGATTTACACGAGTCACTTTTGGACTTCTAGTGTAATTTTTTTTAAAAAAAGATAAAGTGCATGTGTGTATTTGTGTGGGGTAGATGAGAGAGAGGACATCACTTCCCCTCCCCCATTTTGGCCGGCCATCTCTATCTCTCTCTCCTCTCTCTCTCTCTCTCACTTCATTTACTCCATTAAAGCTCCATAAAACCTTCAAAAGATTTCACCTCCAAACTTACTTCCTTCACAAAACCTTCCTAAAATCACGAGACGTACGCATTGGTGTACTTATTTCACCCCGGTGTTTGAAGACTTTGCTTGGAGTTTGGAGCTTGAGCTAGGGTTCCATATTTGAAGGTGATTTCTAGTCAAAATCCCAAGAGGTAGGGGAACCTCCTTCAATTCTTCATGTAAATATGATGTTTGTATGTGTACATGCCTTGTTCTTGATCAAATCCCCTTTGTTCTTGTTTTATCCCTTTGTGATGGCAAAGCTAGTCATTTTTAATGTGGTTCCCTAGTTAATTTGTTTGTTGATTTGAGTTGGGTTGAAATCCCCCACCTTTGGGTGAAAATCTGTTGAACCGGTTACTATTCACACTTTTTGGGCAAAGTCCAATGTTGTAGCTCTTCGAATTCCCGACGTTTTGATATATAACTCGTCCCAAACGGAGTCTGGTGTGAAAAGTTATGGCCAAAATACTTGGACTGCTCAAACCAGTCAAAACTGCCCAGGACCACTTTGGATCGATCCCAAACTATTTTAGTGGCATTCCAGTTGATTTTGGATCGATCCAAAGTTAAGTTTGGATCGATCCAAACCCCCCTTCGTGCAGTTTTGCTCCTTTTGACCCGGTTTGGCCCGTTTTGTGCGACGTACATACTATGTCCATGCTAATTGACTTAAAACACCTTGAGATACGTGTTATGGGTATAATCTAGCATATCCAATGTTACCTTAAGTTCTCTCGGGGTTCGTGTTTCATGTTTGACACCCAATGACACTATTTGACGATCACCGATCGAATTAGGATTTTTTGAGCGTATAATTGAGTCGAGGCCATGCATAAATACTTGAACGATTTGAATGAACATGAATGAGATTGATGAGTTAAACAAATGGCACGGGGCCCGAAAGGGTATGTCCGGTTGGCACGGAGCCCGAAAGGGTAAGTCTGGATGGCACGGGGCCCAAAAAAGGTATGCCCGGTTGGCACGGAGCCCGAAAGGGTAAGTCCGGATAGCACGGGATTCGAAAGGATATGCCTAGATTATAATAAATGAAACAAGTGATTGGTAACCTGGCCTGAATGACACGAGGGTTACGTTGACACGTGTTGGATACGACGGGGAGGTGGTTGATTAATACTAGTATTTATCGGACATTGTGACCATCCTAGCTCTTTTCCTATGGTTTCATTGGTCTCATGAGATTATTTCACTCTTGTTGCACGTCATGAATATCTCATTTCCATTTAGAATCGATAGGTGTTTTCCTACTGGGCTAGTGAGCTCACCCTTATTATTTTCAGGTACTCAGCAAGGAGGAGCATGAATTGGTGCGTGGAAGTGCATGCATGACAACTTTTGAAAGATCAATGCACGAGTTACATGATCATCTTGGACTAGTACTATTTTTGAAAAGCTGAACGTTTAACTTGTAATTCATATATTTTGACTAGAAATTTGTAAAGACTTATTGGTTTACGTATTTGATCCGGGTAAACTACACTTTGACTTTTGTTGACTTTGAATATGTAATTTGACTTTGATAGTGAAAGGTGTTGACCTCCACGTGGATTATGTAATTACCCATGTTTATGAAATTTGGGGCGTTACATCATTGATAGACACTTTTTATATTGAAATAGTGACTTGAGTATAGAAATTCTGGCAATTGTTCTTTTCTTTTCTCTCAGGTATTTATGGTTTCATTTCACTACTTTTTTCTTTTGGATTGCTTTGTTGCAATCTTGTTGCTCTTCCAGAAACAATTGTCCTATACAACATTCACTGCCACTGGCATCACGTGAACTCTTCTACATGACCTAAAGTACCTGCATATGTCAAGGGCATTCCTACACACCTATCTTATCTAGGATTTAGAGAGACTTAAAAGCCTAGAAATGAACAAGCACTCCTAACCTACATTTGCAAACATACCCATATCATAGCCCATAATTGCCGAATACAAATAATAGCATAACTGTAACTAAGAATGACAAGCCTCAACAGATTATGATCAATATATGATTCCTATTAATTCCCCTACATCAATAGAGTGCGCACACGTACCAATCCGCAAAAGAACCATTGTTATCTTCTTAGCAATGTAATTAGAGTTGGAGATAAAACCATCCATCTTGAAAACTGAACTAGAAGGATCATCATCCGAAGCTTCTATAGTCATCAGATTGCGACCAACTGACACCCCATGAACAGACCTAATCACATCGAGCTTTGAGGCTGCGGCAACTGAATGAACATCTGCCCTAGCAGCTCCATGCTATGTACACAAAAAATTTATGTGGGTATCCTATTGATCATCAGTGTAAAAAGCATTGGGAAGGAGGAAAAATAGAAGCAGTAAAGTTGGAACTGGATCTAATCACACTCCTCTGCAAGCAAGGTTTTGTAGCGGATTTATGTCTATTATGTTTCATTTCGAGATTCAGTTCCAAACTTGTATGAAATTTAGCTGGTAGATGCTACTGAGGGCAAAGAAGGGTTGGATAGCTGCCATATAATGCGTGGAATGTATCATATCATTTTCCCAAGTTGTATCTTTTCAGATAACTAACATGCACTGATATGCATGATAGCTGAGAATTTAGTTTCGGCCTGACGATTGTGAATTGAGAATTATATGCTGCTAGTGTTTATGATTGGTATGGGTCTGTTTGAATATCTAATGCTGCTAGCTATGAAGCACCGACACTTTTAGAGGCCGGTGTGTCGACATGGGAACACGACACAATACATATGGGCCACGCCACGTGGCGTGTGCAATGAATTTAATTTGTCTTTTTTGGGGGACGGCGGGGACACGTGAGGGACACGGTTGGGCACAATGTTTGAGTATTCCATACTTAGCTGGACATACTTACTCCATCACGTACTCCATATTTTGCTCATCAAAAGAAAAGCACAGAAAATACAATAAATGGAATCATACCTGGAAAGGATCCACAAAATTCGTTGGACACCTATGTAGCACGGATACGGATGCGAACACGGATATGGATATCGACACGGACACGGCGGGGGACACGACAAAAATAAATAAATGTATAAATAAATATATTTATAAATTTATTATATATGTGCAACAGTAACAGTTTATATACATAAATATAAACACTTTGCTTTTGATATGTAAGATATTTACATTGTTATGTGCTGGTATATACGGACATATATACATGTAAGATATACACACGTCTGCGGAGATATATACATCGAATATATACCATTACATACATATATATACACAAGTATATGTATATACATCAAGAGAGAGAGGGAGGGAGGGAGATCGTGAGAGTCAGAGTGTGTGGATATGGGACACTCGTGTCCATGCCGTGTCCCCCGAGTGTCCCCCTCCAAAAAAAAAATTAATTTAAGGGGCGTTAATTTAAGGGACACGCCACGTGGCGTGTCCAATACGTGTCCCCAAGTGTCACCGCGTCCCATACGGGGATGCGGCGACCTCTAGAAGTGTCGGTGCTGCATAGGCTGCTAGTGTTTATGACTGGTTGGAAATTGTTTGCTTTGTTCCTTGTAGTTGATTATTAAAATTCTTGTTGCCTTTAAAAAAAATGTGCCAAAATTTTGACTACTTGGAAGTAACTTGGATGAGGGAATGTTTAATCAATTTGCATCTCTCATGTGTAGATCTATGGGTTGATAGAGGAGAAATTATTTCATGACTTTTTGCTGACCGATCGAAGAATACTTGATCTTGCAACTGTTGGTTTGGTTGAAGCCCTTTTGATGATATTTTGGCTCAAATATAGATGTATGATCTTGTAGTGCTTTGAAGCTTTTTTCTTGATATTTTGGTGCCAAGACTCCACTTTTGGTATAGATAGATGAGTTGGAGGAACATGTAATATACTAATTTTCTTCTATGTAATGTTAATCGCTTGGATGTTAAAAGAATGATCTCTTTTGGGGCTTTGTATGGAATACTTTGAACATATTGCCAAGGAATGTGTAGTCATTGAGATCATCTTTTTTTTTTGTTACTGTTGGAAGAGTTTGGTATGGAATTGAATTCAGGTTATGGGAATAAGCACCAAAATTTCTATTCAAAATTTTCGTACACAGCATTCAATGAATGCAATGAAAGGTGAAATATAAATAGCAAATCTTAAATGCAATAGAAAATATACCGACGATAGCAGTCAAGAAATGCTATTGAAATATGCAAAATCATAGCAGGTTTGAAATGCTATCGAAATGTACTAAATATAGCTGGCTAAAAATGCTATGGAAATGTGGAAAATGCTATAATTTCTATAAGAAAATATAGCAAGCCAAAAATGCTATGGAAAGTCTCAGACTTTTTATAGCACTGGCTAACATAGCATTTGTTGAAACCTTATATATAGCTTTCTATAGCATTTTTGGCATGCAATTGAAACCAACATTTGTTGTAGTGAATGGACATGTGAAATGGTTCCACTGTCATTGCTTTCTAACTTTCCTCGTTCATCTCACCTTTGTTAGCAACGGTGGTGGAGTCGGGATATCTACTTAGGCGGAGCCGATTTAAGAAGAGAAAAAAACTCAACAAAAATAAACTTTCGAATATTGACTAAGTAAATTTAAAATAAATTTTAGAATTAAGTATGCAAAACAAAAGCCCTGACTGTTAAAATAACAAATTTCATGGTGTTTTTTGTTTTGCGAGTGTAATTCCACTTCTTTCTTCTTCTTCTTCTTTTTTATCCCGAGTGTTATTTCACTTCACATGTGTCAAATAGAATGATAGTAAGATGGTACATGCCCTACACTCCTTGCACTTTGAACCCTCACTTAGCTCATCCCCTTTCCCCTATATTTTTGCCTTGAGGGAATGTCGATCGACATTTTGAGACATTCTGCATGTGGCATCAAATCAAAAGTCATATACAGTAGGAGATGGTAAAAGTAACATGTAAATGTTGGGGTCTTATTTCTCGATAAATTTAATTGGTGAGATAAAAAAATAATAGAAAAATTGGATACTGATTAAATATTTGTAATATCCCAAAAAAAAATTTAAAAATAAAAAAAATCGTGATATTTGTAAATACTTATTTTTCTAAATGATTATGAGCACACGGTGACGTTGCCTGCAATTTTCTAAGCCAGTACGAATATTTTGGTATTTTTCTGAGATCAAAGGCCGCACAACTTCAACACCGCCCAGAGTAAATTGTACTGCATTATGTCACATCGAACCTCGAGCCTCACCCATACCGTGTTCTCCATACCTTCTCCCCACCATTCCTCCCAACCGTCCCTCCCCTCCTTTATTACCCCAAGTCAATTATCCTACCAACTAAAGTATTTTTTTTAAAACAAAACCCCTTCCATTTTCTATCCACTTCGGATGATCAAGAGAGGAGAGAGAGGCCATGAAGACGAAGGGGAGACAACCCATGTGAATATGGCATCAATTGCTACAAAAACTTTAACCCAGCCACCCTACCCATCCCTCTGCACTTTCACCCTAGCCTATGAAAACCATTCTTTGCAAGTTTCTTAAATACAAAACCCCATTTCCATTTTCTGCCAACACACATACTCCCTGTAAATCACCATGTTTCTCCTACTTAAAGTGGTTTCCGGGATTAGGTTCCTTCATAGAAGTTGTAGAGAACTTCAAGCCCTTCGATTTAAGTACAAGAATCACTCAAAACGGTCAAGAAATGACCACGATAATGCAGCTCAAAGTTTCTGGTCGAGTCAAACCGAGCAGCTCACTGTCTCTTTGAAAATCCCCACTTTGCTCCTAGCTACAATGGTTTTTGGGTTTAGACTTCTTCAGAGAAGTTGTAGAGCACTTCGAGAGCTTCATTTAGACACAAGAATCACCCAAAATGAATAAGGGTTGAATCCGATATCGCAGTCCAACGTTTCTATTCGAAATGATATTCTTCATTGCCAATCGAAACACCACCGAAGTTTACCATCGAGCTTCTCGTCCGGACCAATGGTAGCGTAGACTCTTATTCCACTCTCCCTAAATATATTATGTGTAATATAGACCTGTTTTTAATGCTCGATTTATGCGTGAGATATGTTTTACGATCCATAAAAATAAGATAATCATCTCAAGTGTAAAATCTGTCTTGATGCCAAACAGATCAGGATACTTTGGAAAATTTTATAAAATACGATGTACCTCCGATTGTGTTGAACCTTATGTCAAATCGTAGATAAACTTATTATCTATAAAACGCCGCTGGAATTGCTTAAATTGGATTTATAGAACTCCAGAAAAATTGATTTTAGTAAACAGTGGCGAAGCTGGACGGAGAAAATTAGAAGGCGTGTTTATCTAACTTAATCTCGTTTTTAGTAAAAATGTTCTCTACAAATATTATTCATAACTTCCTAATTTATAAATCTGTTAAGTTTCATAAAATTTGAAGATGTTTTGATATGGTTTGAGAACCGTTTTGTGAAAACCGAAATATATCTTACATAGTTATCTTGTCGAAGTTTTATCAATTTATTGGAACCCTTAAACATTTTATTTTTCAATTCTATTCCTACTGGAAGTTAAGTGTGATATTTAGAACGTATACCAATTTTTATAGCTTTTAATTATAGCTTTTGAGATCTTAAATAATTCAATTGCCATCTTGAGTCAAAACCGGACAGCTTACGTTCAAGAGTAATTGAGTGCTCTTAAAATCAGAATTTGGAAATATGTTCTTGAGACAGGTTGATCCTAACTTTCTAAATGACTTTGTGGTAGAATTTTATAACAATCGGAATACATTTGAGTCTGTGTAATTGGCTAAGTACTAAAGTGTTCATAATCTGTGTTTATTTTGTGTGAATTATTTTCTCTTACATTTATCATTATCGCTTTGCTCTTCTATTCAATTGTTGTTATTGTGAATGTTAGAATGGACAATTAGGTTCCCGGGTTGGGCTCGTGCGTAGAAATTGCCTAGACATTTAAGTTAATGGAAAAATTTGAAAGAATGTTGTGATGAAAGGATTGGGGAGGCTGATAAAGATTCGGAACCTTGAATATGGCGTTGCGTGATCACTCCTTGCGAATATGGTTACTAAATGATTGGCAGTTAGCCAGAGATATATTGTATTATAGACCCATGATTGGCAGTCAGCCAAGGGCTATATACTCAAAAGGTTGCAGTCAGCGCCTTGTGGGCCCAGTGGTACAGTCAGTCCCTGGGGGATTCATCCTTGTGAGGCGGCTGATGACTCTAATTAAGTACATAATTTAGTCCTTGTCATCGGGGCTCCCAGTCAGGGCAAGCAAGGAGGGAGTGGAATCACGAATGGCCATAGGCATGGTGGTTATTTGGGAGGTTGTTCTCTAGGTTGAGAACTTAGATGAAACATAAGGTAAAGGCTAGATAATGGAATGTGTTCCTTGCTTTCCATTTCTGTACTGCTTTTCAATCATATATATTATGTGTATAATTGTTAAGTAAGGGTTAGTGGGCATAAGAGTTAGCTACTGAGTGATTTATCACTCATGGTGCTATTATTGGCCCTGGCATTTCACGCCAGGTGTTGAAGGTACAGGAGAAGAATCGTACTACCAGACGGAGGAAATTGTTGCTGAGCAAATGGAGGAGGAGAACTGGGATCAAGATATGAATCTGAACCTCTAGAAGCCTAGAACCTCCTTACTTTTGTGTTGGAAAAATGTAATCTAATTCTCAACAAAGTACTAAGTTTATTTGCGTTCGACCCAGACTGACTATTTTTTTTATTCCCGTTGTTTTATTAATGAAATCCTTTTTACATAAATTAACTTTTTAATAAATATTTTAAATAATGATTCCGAAAATCGGGGTCGTTACAATATTTCTCATCTTTTTTATTTTATATTCACTTTTCTTTGTTCATAAGTCTTACTCAAATATAATGTTTATTAAGATATAAATAAAAAAATGAATGATCACTAATTGACAATTTAAAATTGTGGAGCAACAATATATTCAATGGTTCTAGAATATCTTGTGGCATTTTTTTAGTGGTATTCCCCACAAATCACGTAGCAATAAAATTTTGAAGAAAATATATCAACACATATTTTTGTTAGGTTATTGAAAGGAGCTGGTTACATAATGTGTTGCGGTAACTAATTGACAAAGAAATACAACGTATGTGAGGGTAAGAACCCTATCATGTGACGCAACAACGTAAGTGAGAGTAAGAATCCTCTCGTGACTCATGCGACGCAAATAGGAAACATCAAGTTACAACATAAGATAAAATTATTCAGCGTGCCTAGGGCACCGTCACGTGGAGTCCCAAACTACTCTACCGTACAATGTCACACAAACGTACACCTGTACAATTGAAGAACTCATCAATTTAATCCCTATTGTCACCCTCCGTCTAAAAACTAACGGAATGGATGACAAGGACTACATGTGGCATT